>JAJJWW010011324.1:0-72553 GCA_023531295.1 Papaver armeniacum | reverse complement strand
GATACTTAATTAGGATCGTTGAACTTCATGATAATCACACGATAATTATATACAAAATAGTTTATACGGAATACACTGGTAGCGTTAATCCATCGTGACGTCGATCATCTTTGGGATAGCGATAATACCTTGTGGAGGTCATGGTTTCTCTCGTTGACCTTAACCGTAATGAGTTGTTAATTATTTTTGGATAAAATAGTGATGGTTACTGTTTCCCTTTCATAGGTAGAGGAGGAGCAAGTTCCTAGGTTTTAGTATTAGCCTTAGATCTCAATAGTCCATCAAGGAAGAGTTAATAGGAATTAATCCCCTAGAATGGTAACCGAAATATTTAGCAATATTCTTAATTAACCAAAATTATTACATGGGCCCACAAGATATTTCTATATTATAGAAATATTCTTACATTCTCCCTCTGGTCCATGTGATAAGTTATTTAACGGTTAATTATAGAAAAAAACATAAGCGCGCATAATTGCTAAACAAATTTAATGGTTAAACGTAATACTTTAACCAAGCAAATCACGTATGCGAGTCATGGTGGTGGCACATTCTCCTGTTATCAACATGTTCCTTCCATGTACCCTAACAAAAGCAACTTACTTAATCGGACCTTAAATGGGGATATCATAATGGTCCAAATTATGTCTTCAAAAGAAAGACAATTTACGTTAACATTCATCCATTCACATAAGTGTATACTAAATATGGAAATGAAATAAATTCGAAGTACATTATTAAGAGCTCAATTAGTTTTTCAAAATAAGCACATAAAATAGTTGAATTCAATAATCAATTACTCCCACAGACCCTAAGATTTTAATCTTTTCTTAAGAGGTCTTAAAAGGTAATTTTTCATTAAGTGCATCTCCGAATGCAATTGTGCTTAAAAGCGGTAAATGAACAACTATTGTTTGAATTTCCTAATTCACGCATATATACTCAAAAGGTTCATGTGTTTTGTTTCCTTTTGTATCATATCGTGCTTTAATGCTTTCAAAGCTAATACTGATAGAATTTCAAAGAATGTAGAGACAATCCTTAAGTCTCTAAGTATCGCAGTCATAAATATTCAAACTCAATTGTGGGACTAGTATTAATGGACTCTTCCTTTATAGAATCCATACATCCACAAAAATTGAAGTCTGAAAACCCAATCAACTCTTGTTGGGTTTGCTAACTAATTATAAGACATAAGTTAAAATAATATCTCAAAATTCTTGATAGCAATTTGTTCTTCAATTCTTTAGGCAATTAGATAACATATTAACAACTTGTTTATAACTTTCATATCGGGGGAATTAAGACGTAATGAAGATTAAATTTACATCTTTTATCCAACATGAAATAAAATCTGTTAAATATGTTATATTATCTCAAAATTCCTTGAATATTCGATATATGCCTTATATGAGATCTTTAGTAATCCATATGATATTACTATCACATGGTAAGCTTCATTGATATCCTTTATTTCAAAAATATAGAGATATGCATAAAGTCAAGATCACTACTCGTAGGTAGTATGTCTTAACATACAAGACCAAGAGTATGAATTTCTCCCACTGATCTTGAGGTATATGCATAAATCTGTAATAATTTCATCCAAAACTTGAAACATTTATAGTTTTGTTGAATTTCATATACCATTATGGGAGGCTGATTAAATTTCATACTTTGATTTCTAAATTTGTAGACTAAAATTTATCATTAATAAAGGCTATTTCACATTTAATTAATGCAACTCTTAGGTCATACTGAGTTACTAATAATACCATGATAGTTCTGATTTCTGAATAAGTCTTTCTTTGACACGAGAGAAAAACTTATTTATAATCAATGTATCGTTTCAGAGTAAATTATTTGGAAATAAGTCTTGCTTTATACCGTTTAAAATTGCTATTACAAACGTATTAGGTCAGAAAGACCCACTTTCATACAACTGATTTGTGTCTTTCGAGCAATTCAACAATATCCAGACTTGACTTTCAACCAATGATTTTTACTCACATAGCATCAATCCATTAATCAAAATTATTACACATAATATTTGTTAACCGAAACCTAGAGGTCTTTGCCATTCCATTTCAAAATGTAATAAATTCTTGTAAGAAAATCACTGAAACAACATGAATAACTTTCTTTCAATCTCTGTTGAGACCTTCTTAATGTTGGTTCATGTTGTTATCAAAAAATTTCTTTATTGGCAGTAGTTATATTATGGAGTATTGGATCAGTAATTTGTGGTCTTTCATTATCTAACATTCTGATAATGAGAAGATTCACAATATCTGTAGAAATCTTAAATAAAGGGATCATTATCACGATTTCTTGAACAAATATATCCACTTACTCCCACTGATTATGCCATCATTAAAAAATTTATATTTTCGGTTTCAATAAGTCTCATAATACGGTTAGAGCATTAATGAATACCATTTGGATTATTTAGGAAAACCAATGAACCAGTAATAGTTTTCAAATACAATTTTCATTCTTGGGAATGTAAGCCCACCTCCAACCCGAACAACCATAACTTAAATGTGATTTAAACTAGGTTTGCAGCCTTTCTAGTCCAAAGTGTGTTTTGAAATCCATTTTTCGGAAATCTATTTAAATTACATAGTTGCGAAAGAACAAACATCCACAAATGTATAGCCGTTATGGATGGCTCATCATGCTTCTAACCATTTTCATAAAAGTATGATCTAGCCTTTTGTTATACACTATTATGCCAAGGATAAGTTGGCCTTGTGTATTGAGCAACAATTCCAAACTTTTGAAGATATTATGCAAAAGATTTAGGATATTATCTGTTTTGTCATACCTTTCACAATATTCACCACCTTTGTCGACTTTATGATTTTCACTTTATCTATAATTGCCTCTCAATTTCAATAATGAATGTTCGATAAAACATCCATGGATTGAGATTCATAATGCAATCGATAGATTCACGGTAACACGAAAAATCATCGAGGTGATAAACAATTTTATCTTCCAAAAGCCCGGACCATTAAAAGTCTAGAATAATCATAATATACAATTAATAAGAACAAAAGCTGAAATTTATAATAGAGATAAATGACAATTAAGCTTACAATAGTTACATACCTTCAATAAGATTCTCCGTGGGTAAAACCTTATCAAGGAACAATGTGAGACATGAAAATATATGTGGATATTTTACATTCTCATAATTCAACATTATGTCTCTCAAATACTACAACTAGAATCACCAGGGCAACTCACGTTCTAAAATGTATTAACAAACTCCAATAATTCTAAATATGTTCAACCTAATATAATGTGAATTGTAGTCACTGGGTGGCTATTATTTCACATGTATATGAAATATTTAGATAACCTTAATGCTTGTTTAACATGTGAAGAAAAACTACTTGTGAGCTGACATTGTTCTAATAGTTAAATCAAACTAAGAGGACTCAAAATATACAAAACTTACCAGATAAGAGCATAGCATCACTGGTGATAACTAAACTATCCAACAAACATGTACAATTGCAAATATCACACTAACGTTTCTTGTGATATTGCACGTCCCACTCAATGATATGGACATACTTGATCTGATCATAAATTTAGTCGCTTATAAACAATAATGAGTAACCTAAAACATCAATCACGAACATTTATTCAAAAGCATACCATACATAAATTGTGAAAAAAAAATATCAACACCATATACTCGAAAAATATCCAAAAATAATGAATTTTTTTTTCTTAAAGCAAAATCGAGCATGAAGCAAGTCTATAAATATAATTCAATAATGAAATTTCGTTGAAGAAAAATTCTTTGATGCATCGCTCATTTAAACATGATATAAACTTAAAGATCATGATAAATAACGGATATATGATGAATTAATATAAAAGGTGTTAAATAGTCAATGAATATCATTTTCACAAATATGGAGAAATTTATCAAAAAATAAAACCTCAATTTCCATAGAGGATGCAATAATTTTTGCCAACATAATAGAAATATCAAAAAATCGTAATAGGTTACTCAACTCGATAATGAGTTAATTTATGTAAATTTTCTTTTATGCACTTTTAAGAAATAACGTAAAATCATGTGCCGATTATTTAATTACCATAATGTATGATCATATATTGTACACTTCATTGTTATCTTAAACATGTGAACTCCAATTGCACAGGGTAATTGTTGTTCTAATACATTTAAGAAAAACAATATTATAAGCACTTGACATGATAACGATTATGGATTGGAAAAATTATTTGACATCACTGTGGTGATAACTAAACAACTCAAATAATGCCATAATAACTACTAAACCCTGCCTTTACGGCTTGGCGTATTACGTGCTTACAATAAAATTATTATTATTGCTAAGATAAAACACTATAGTATCAATGTGGTGATAACTAAAGAATTATGACCTACGAATCTTAAGCACAATAATGTTATACGTACCATTGAAATTATCATCAACATTGGGAGAAAAGTGAAACATAATGACACAAGACACCCTCAAGATTCAAATCAACTCATATCCATAATGTATGATCAACAATCATATCAGTCAATGTTTTCTTAAATAGATGAACTCCAATTTCCAGTGGGTAAATTATGTTCTAATATATTTAAGAAAATCAATATTACAAGCATTTAACAAAATTGTGATCATGACCAAAAATGATTTGACATCACCGTGGTGATAGCCAATCAACTAAAATAATGTCATTATCACAGGATGTCGATAACTACAAAACCTACACTTTACTGTTTGCAAATTCATGCCTAAAATAACATTATGATTATAATGAGATATAAGACTCTAGTATCACTGTGGTGATAACTAAAGAGTCCCATAATAATTTTAAGTATAATCCCATAAAATTTAAAGAAAAAACAATAATGTGAGAGAAACTATACCATAACGCACAAGCACACAAACCATATCATAATGCACACACAAATTTAATGGTGTCAAAAAATGGTTTTGATCAGAAAATTTATAATGAAACTTGATAAAAATCGTTTTAGTGTTTCAATAAAGCGGAAGCGTAAGTTAATTTACAATAAAAAATGGTTTCATTAATTTTAAAATTAACACTGTCGCATTATCTTAATATTAACTAACACGTATACATGCCCACAAGAAAATATTAATGTTTCCAATTTTTAATGTCTTAATAACCATTCACGTGATGGAAATATTTTGTTTATCTTCATTTGCTTTGGAGCACTTATTCATTCATGCCATAAAGATATGATTCCTAATAAATATTTTCTCATTCATATCATTTCTCCAATTTACCTCCCTTTCACATACAAGGCAAGTAGAATATATGGACTTTAGTGGAACAAGTATGCATGTTTATGACTACATGATGTCGACATTCTTCCATTTCATTTATCATCATTATTACATTCATTATTACCTCATATGCTCATTATATACCATTATTTAAATAAATATTTTTACAATGATTTTTCTATTATTTACATGCCAAAAATAAACTCATTAGACAACAAATGTTAATTTATTTACATGCAATAAATGATATATGACGTTAATATTACATTTAAATATATTTTTCTCCAAAATTAAGTAGGTCATTAATGTAGAAATATATTTTCTTCCAAAATTGAGAGATAATATAAAATATACATAAAAATCATAAGTAATAATATCCTTAGGATCTTAAATTATATAGTATACCATAATTCTCAACTGACTTGATTTTGATGAGATAATGGAAAATCACACAGGATTTTGATGATCTAATGGAAAATCACACAGGAACTTGAAGTGTGAGTATGATATGGGTCAAGATAGTTAGATGAGAAAAGGAATGCAATTCCATAAGAACGATTATGATCACATAAAAATAAAATAAGAAATCAAACCCAATTTTATTTTGTTTTTGTAGATATTATTATTGCATACAATAACGGACGATCATGAGTTCTAAACACAAGCTCTGATACCAACTATAAGTTTTAATGTTAAAGATACTTAATTAGGATCGTTGAACTTCATGATAATCACACGATAATTATATACAAGAATAGTTTATACGGAATACCTGGTAGCGTTAATCCATCGTACGTCGATCATCTTTGGGGTAGCGATAATACCTTGTGGAGGTCATGGTTTCTCTCTCTTGACCTTAGTAATGAGTTGTTAATTCTTTTTGGATACAATAGTGATGGTTACTGTTTCCCTTTCATAGGAAGAAAGAGGACCAAGTTCCTAGGATTTTAGTATTAGCCTTAGATCTCGACCGTCCATCAAGAAAGAGTTAATAGGAATTAATCCCCTAATATGATAACCGAAATATTTAGCAATATTCTTAATTAATCAAAATTATTACATGGGCCCGCAAGATATTTCTATAAAGTATGTATAGAAATATTCTTACAGTGCCGTGTTTAAAGGATGCCCTGATCCTTGTTAAGTCAACTTGGGTTGTTACATTTAGAATTGTGCTGGTTACTAACTTTGATCATATCTTACACCTTAATACGATATTTCGCTCCCATTGCCTCCCAACAAGTGCATGTTCGCGTCACATGTTGTTGTCAGGTAAGGAGTGGGTGTCTGGATCTAGCTGGGATCTGATTGCACCTTCATGTGCAGGGAGGTTGAAGTGAACGACTTAATCAGATCCCAGCTTAATCAACACTTAATCAGATTATTGATCAAAAAAAAAAAAAAAAAACTTAATCAGATTAATGCATTTAATAATGTTGTAATTAAGAGCCCATGTTGATCAGTTTCTATCTTATATAGTTGTATATATGTATCTAATGTCCCTTAGCTACAACAAGCACAAACTTAATTAAGATCATATATTTCATTTGGTTTCTTCTTCTCCATCAATTCAGTTCAATTTTTTTTTTTCTTCTTTTCTCGAAATCATTCACTTGTTATTATGGCGTTGGAAGAGATTTTTGTTACCGGTGCCACAGGGTTCATGAAAAAACTGGTTTCTGTTGCTGCCAAAAAAATTGGAAAAGCTGGGGCTATAGATAAAGATCTGCAAAAGCTCAAGGATACTCTGGAAATGATCGCGGCTGTAACACGTGATGCTGAAAATAAGCAGGTGAAAGATAAAGTCGTGCTGCTCTGGTTGAGGAGGCTCCAAGACGTTGCATATGATGTTGACGACCTTTTGGATGAAATTTCTTACGAAGTGATGCGTGGGAACACGGAGGAGAAGGTAACAGTCTCATCTAAATTTAGATTTGGTTCAAAAATAGCGAAAAGGATCGAAATAATTAGTCATGAGTTGGAAGAAATTGTTAAGCACAAGGTTATGTTTCAGTTGGACCATGATGATGATCTTACTGAGCAACTAGACCGAGTGACAATTTCTTTCATAGGTGATTCTAAAATTTTTGGAAGGGAAAAAGATACATCCCGCATAATAGAAATGTTATTGATGGTGAACCCTAATAATTTTAGTTTACAAGAAAAACAAATCCCAGTCGTGTCAATAGTGGGTATGGGGGGAATCGGGAAAACGACTCTCGCTCAATTGGTATACAATGACAACTCGATTGCGAGAAGCTTTACACCAAGAGCGTGGGTCTGTATTTCCGACGACTTCCATATCTTTCTAGTTTTAAGAAAGATTCTAGAGTCCATTACTGGTGAAACATGTGAGGTCTCTAATGTCGATGTTTTGGCAAGGAAAGTTCACGAAAATATTAGTGGGAAGAAATATTTGTTGGTCCTGGATGATTTGTGGAACGAGAATGCCCAAGACTGGGAGAAACTTAAGGGGTATTTAAGCGGGGGTGTTCAAGGGAGCAAAATACTAGTAACTACACGTAAAGAAAATGTTGCATGTATAGTTGGGGGTACAATTCCACCCTACAATCTAACAACCTTAGGTAATCAAGAATGCTGGTTAATCATTAAGAATAGAGCCTTTTCTCCTGGCGGAGCAGTCGAAACTCCGACCATGTCAAACATAGGCGAGGAGATTTCGAGGAAATGTGCTGGTTTACCACTTGCGGCTAATTTTCTCGGCGGTCTTATGCGCTTGAAAAATAAACAGTCCGACTGGTTAGCAATCAGAGACAATGACGTTTTCAATACACCACAAAATCCAAACAAAATTATACTGATATTGAAATTGAGTTACGATAATTTACCATCCCATTTGAAAAAGTGTTTCTCATATTGTTGTTTATTCCCCAAAGATTGGAGATATAATAGAGGAACATTAATTCGATTGTGGATAGCTGAAGGGTTCATTCATCATCCATCTCATGGAGGAAATCAAAACTCACTCGAAGATATTGGTAACGATTATTTCCTTAGTTTGTTGTCTAGCTCTTTCTTTCAAGATGTAAAAAGAGATACCCGCCTGGGAGACATTAAAACATTTAAAATGCATGATTTAGTACATGATCTTGCCTCAAGTGTAAGTCTCCCGAAGACCATGTACTAAATCATGCATTTTAAGTGTAAGTCTCCCGAAGACATTAATAATTGGTTGGAGTTGAGACATCTGACTTTGGAGTGCCACGGAAAGACAGATGAATTAAGAATGCCTAAAGGTATTGAAAAGCTAAGCCGCCTCGAAGTATTAGACCCTTACATGGTGAGGAAAGTTGATGTCCGCATCGATACCTGCAGTTACAATTTAATTCAAGAATTAGCAGATCTAAACTCCCTTCGGAAGTTGAATATGGTAAATTTAGAGAATGTGAGAGGGGGTAAAACAGAGGCGGAGACCGCAAAGTTAAAAGACAAACAAAAGATTCAAGATTTGAAGCTACAATGGAAGAATTTTAAACAAGAATAATTAGAAGAAGTGGCTGTGAATAACTCTGTTATGGTACTGGAAGGTCTCCAACCAAACCCTAATCTGGAGATATTATACATCAAGGGCTTTCCCGGCTTAAAGTTGTTGGAAAATGGGTTCAAATAGAGGATGAAATAACACAGGAAAAGAAATTGTTGTACTCAAAAGCTTTCAAGGCTCATACGATTTCTTTTAGACAATTATTTCTACCCTCCCAATAAATTAAGCGATTACAACGGGTATGTGAAATAATGCCTTCAGATACAATGAAAGCCCTACAACGGAAATTGAATTCAAGGTTTGCACCCCTTGACCCAATCAAGAACACACTAGAAAAATTTCTGATGATGCTTTAGATGGAGAGAAAAACAGGTTGAATTTATTATTTCAGAATGGGAGAATACCTTCACTACTTATAGGGATATTCATGCCTATTGGAGATGCCTCTTCACTTCCAAAAGACACATAAGGTGTCTATTGGGAATGGTTATCTTTATGAACCATCACACCTATTAAAGGTGTCTCTTCATCTCAACTAACATCCATTGTGTTTATCCAACATAGAATACTTCCTGGTCATAGCGGCAAACCAAAAGCAGAAAACCATTTTATTTTCTAAGATATTGAAAATATCCAACAATCTCCCCCTATTTTCAATAACCAAAAACATGAAAATAAAAAATAAAACAAAACTTTTAAATCCAGTGGTTGCATCACACAAGTGATCGCCTACGTACCCGAAAGTGGGATCAAGCCAACGTAGTTCAAGCACAATTGAGACTAAGCATCATCGTTGAAATCAACACATAAATGATAGGTATCTTTTGGATTTGAACCTTCACTTAGTGTAAGAAACTCAAAGCCTTATCGAGATTCTATGGTGAAACTAGTCTTGAACCAAGTATCCCTTATGATAAAACCAGAGTCTCCTTACATATTGATTTCATAAATCATGTGTTCTGTAGCTGCACGTTAATGGCCTTGTGCTTATATCCTTATTCATGAGTCTTCTTTAGAGAACGGTCTTCTTCTCTTAGGAAACTACTGATTTCCATACTCATATAGGTAAGTCTCGAAGGTGTTTGCGATACACCTTTACTAATCACGAGACTCATTAAGGATTTACATCCATCTATTTTCTTGCAGAACCCAGCACTAATTAGAAATGGGAAGTTTTATATTAGTGCTCCATAATCTACATCTATAACTTGTTGGTACCACATTGAACCTTGTTTATTTTTTTCAAAACATAGGTTGGATTTTACGCATGGGAGATCAAACTTCTTTCCACGGACCTTAGTCCCATTTCTTTACTTTTTATTGAAACCACCGAACTTGGTAGACTCTTCGTAAATAAGTCTCGCAAATTCCTCTTTGATTCAATAAAGTTAACCGTAACCACTCCCCTCTTGAGTAGTTGCCTAACCATTTGATGTCTAAGACTTGCATGTCTTGACTTTCCATTATAAGTCTTATTTGAGACATTATAGATAGTAGCTTGATTATCAAAATTAATCAAGACCGCCGGAGTTGGCTTCTTCCAAAATGGAATTTCCATAAGTAGGTTCCTAAGCCATTCTGCCTCCTTACATGCATCCGTTAAGGCTATTAATTCGACAACATTCTTTGAATCGAAATACAAGTCTCGCTTCTTGGAACTCCAAGACACATCAGCTCCCCCTAATGTAAAGATCCATCCAGAAGTTGACTTGGACTTGGCCTCTACATCGTTCCAGTTAGCATCGTTGTACCCTTCCAGTGCAGCGGGATAGCCTTGGTAATGCAAGCCAAAATTCATTGTACCTTTCAAGTAAGCCATAACTCTTGAAACTTCTTTCCAGTGTTCATATCCTGAATTACTTGAGAAACGACATAACACCCCCACGGCTTGGGCTATTTCTGGTCTTGTGCAATGCATAACATACATAAGACTTCCAATGACAACTGGAATACTCAAGTTGTGCATGAGTACGTCCTGTTCTTCTTTAACTTGATAGTATGGTCTAAAGGAGTAGGTCTTGGATTGTCATCAAAGTGACCATACTTCTTGAGAAATTTCTCAATATAATGAGATTGGGTTAAATCCAACTCATTTCCTTTCTTAGGATCTTAATTCCCAAGATTACATCGGCCTCTCCCTAAATCCTTCATATCAAAGTTAGAGCTAAGAAACTTCTTTGTTTCTTCCACAACGGATATGTCGGATCAAAAATAAGCATATCATCAACATACAAACAGAGAATTACACATCCCGAGCTATCATGCTTACTATAGATACATTTATCCGCATCATTCACCACAAAACCATATGACAAAACCACTTTGTCAAACTTCTCATGCCATTGCATGGGAGCTTGCTTCAAGCCATAAAGAGATTTTACTAACTTGCAAACCTTCTTTCTTGGCACTGGCAATATGAAACCTTGAGTTGTTCCATATATATTTCTTCTTCCAAATCTCCATTTAGGAAGGCGGTTTTGACATCCATTTGATGAATAATTAACTTGTGAATAGAAGCAAGTGATATTAAACAACGAATAGATGAGATGCGAGCAACGGAGCATATGTATCAAAGTAATCAATTCCATGTATTTGCTTATAACCCTTAGCAACTAATCGGCTTTGAACTTATCAATGTAACCATCGGCATTCATCTTTCTCTTGAAAATCCATTTACATCCAATAGGCTTTACGGGAGGTAAATCCACAATATATCCAAGTACTATTGGTCAAAGAGAATTCTTTTCATCATTGATAGACTCTTTCCAAAAACTAGCATATTTGGAAATCATAGCCTCGGATAAGTTTAGGGTCATCATCAACATGCATAACATATTTGGTAACACTAAGAATTCTATTCTTATTACCTTCTACAAGATATGTTATAAAGTCTGGACCAAAATTTTTCTCTATTCTTGCTCTCTTACTCCTTCTAGGTTCGATATCTTCTATGGGTTCAGAAGTATCCTCCATGTCTCGAGTAGGAATAGAATGATCATCATTCTCATTAGTCTCTTCAGATTCTAGACTAGGTAACAATGAGTTCTCCATGGGTTGCATTTGAGAACTGTTCTGATATTTAAGTTCTCAAAGAATTCCACATCTCTGATTCTATAATCTCAAAAGTTTCAAGGATTAAGAATCTGTAGGTGATACTATTAAGAGAGTATCCCACGAAAGCACATTTATAAGCCCTGTTTCCCAGTTTTGGTCTTTTAGGATCAGGCTTTCGAACATATGCTAAGCAACCCCAGACTTTAAGTCTCTTCAAGTTTGGTTTCCTCTTAAACCACAATTCATAAGGAGAAACATTCTTCTTTTTCAAAGGAACTCTATTCAAAATATAACATGCGAGACAACATAGCTTCACCCCACAAAGAATTAGGCAAACTAGAACTTATAAGCATGCAATTAACCATATCAATCAAAGTTCTATTTTTCCTTTCGGCCATACCATTTTGTTGAGGTATATAAGGTGCGATAAATTGATGAATTAACCCATGCTCTTGACAAAGAATTTAAATTAATTAGGAAAATATTCACCACCACGATCGAACGTAAAATCTTAATTTTCAGTCCTAATTGTGTTTCTACTTACACTTTGTATATTTTGAATATGTCAAAAACATCATCCTTAGATTTCATCAAATATGTATAAGCATATCTAGTACTATCCTCTATAAAAGTGACATAATACTTATTTCCACCACGAGTGGCGAGAACCATGCAAATCACCCACATCACCGTGTGTACTAATTCAAGTAAGGAAGAATTTCGTACTACGGACTTATGGGAAATTCTAGTTATCTTTGCTTGCACACATATTTCACATTTTGAAGCATGATCAAAATTGCAATCAGAAATCAAACCTAATCGTTTCATGTTTCTAATAAAACCATAATTTACATGACCAAACCTAGCATGCCATAAATTAACAGAGTCAACAATATAGCGGAACCATTATTTATTAAATTAAGCTTAATCATCCCATTACAAGCATATCCTTGTCCAAAAAACACACCATTTTTGGACAATACAAACTTATTAGACTCATAGGTCGTCTTGAATCCAGCCTTCATAACAAGGTCGCAGTAAACAAGGTTCTTTACAATGTCAGGGACATGTAACACATTAGTAAGAGTAACAGTCTTTCCCGAAGTAAACGAGAGTTCAACGGTGCCTTTCCCAATGACTTTCTTTGTGTTGGACGTTTGCGGAGACAACTTCGTTTCCTTCTCCCACTCAGCCGTTCGTATGTCTTGTAAAGATTTCTATCCTTACGATATGGACGGTTTGCACCATTGTCGTACCACCATCCACCCCGGTTTCGGCAACAGCATTGGCGGCTTGCACCACAATCACAAGTTTGTCATCGACCATATTTGCCTCCTTTTTAAGTTACTGCTTGTTGTTTCTTTTTGAGACGACAGTCCACGAGCAAAATGGCGGGTTTGTCACGAAGTAACAATTGCCCTTCTTCTTACTCTTCTTGTTGGGATGATGCTTCTTAAACTGAGTATCATTCTTAGGTTTCAAGGAATTCGGTGTCTCTACGGTATTCACCTTAGATTGGTTTTCGGATCGTGGACTATCCTTAAGTTCTAGTTTCACGAGAGTCCTCTTCTATTCGAAGATGATGTTGTAGTGCCTCTAAATCATAGTCGGTCTCGAAGCATGCTTAAGTTTCTTCTTATAACCATTCCAAGAAGGTGGAAGACGAGAAATAATAACCAGACAACAAACGCGAAGGAAGATCAATTCCGGCATCCTTAAGATGGTTAACAATGAGTAAAAGTTCACTAACTGGGCAATGATTGACTTTTTGTCAGCCATCTTAAAATCCATGAAGTTGCAAGTCGGGAATTTCTTGTTGCTTGCTTGAGAAATCTTGTATTTGTTGTCAAGCGCGATCCATAATTCCTTTGCGGTCGCAATACTCCGATGTGCATTGTAAAAGGAGTTTCCAAGGGCATTCAAAATATGACCACGGCACATGAAATCATCTTCCTGACGCTTCTTTTCGTTTGGTAATCAAATCGGGAGTATCTTTGTCGATGGTGCGGGAATCGCCTCAATCCATCTTCAAGTATGTACCACAACTTGATGGTGATCAGAAAAAACTTCACAGTCTCTTGCCAACGAGTAAAATTTTCACCATCAAAACGTTCCAGTCGAGTCAGGGTTTGGTTCATCACTTGTAGGGATTGTGCAATAGCATTCAAAGTTGAAGATTCACCCTCCATTGCTAGAAATAATCGTCTAAAACTGTTGGAAAATGAGTTCAAATAGAGGATGAAATACACTACAAGAAAATGTGGATTTAGTATCAAAAAAAGTTGTCAGGAAATACCCTTTTTTTGTCTCGAAATATTTTCTGAGATGGATTTTTTTTTGTAACCAAGTTGTCTCAAATACCCCGTCTGGGAATGTATATCGCGACAAAATTACGAACGGTCACGAGAAAAATTAATTAACAACTAAAAATTTATTATCAACAAAGGTCTCTTTCACCAACAAAATAAAATTGTCTGTGAAAGTTATTTTAATGACGAAAAAAGTCGACACCAAAAGGTATTTTTCTGCGAACAAGATTTTTGTCGCAAAAATGTAGATTCCAGGACAAACTAATTTGTCTTTAATGATAAATATTTAAGACCAATAAAATTGTCTCAAAAACGAAAGATTTGTGTCAATTTAATTTGTCTTTAATGATAACTATTTAAGACCAAAAAAATTGTTTCAAAAGCGAAAGTTTTGTGTCAATTTAAGTCTTTAATAGTACGTATTTGAAACCAAAAAAATTGTCTCTAATTAATTTAATCAGAGACAAAATGAATAGCCCCTGAATATTAAATTTTGAAGACCAACTTGTTCGTCTCTAAATATTTTATTAGTGACCAAATTTCTTGCCTCCGAAAGAAATTTCGGAGACAATTCCTCCTCTTCGAAAGATATTTTTTTGTCTCTAAATTTTTTATCAAAGACAATTCATTTTGCCTTTAAAACAAACTTTGAAAGACAATTCTTTTTGCCTCCAAAAGCAACGTGTTTTGTCCCAAAATACTCTATCAAGGACAATTGATTTCGCCTCGAAAATAAATTTCTTAGACAAATTTACTCTTCATTAGAAAGTTTTTTTGGTCCTTAAATACTTTATTAAGGACTATTTGTTTGCCTTAAAAAAGACTTTGAAAGACAATTTTTCTTATTACAAGCTTTAATTTTTTTCACGGCAAAGAAGAACTGTAACAAAAATTTAATCAATTTATAATTTAATATAAAACTTATAAATCAGACAAAAGATTTAAATTTTATTAAATAATTGATAAATTCAGAAAACAAAGCAACAATCTAAAATAATAAAACTACCAAAAACTAAAATTCATGCACAAACGAAAACTCTTAATCTATCATTCTAAGCGCAAAAGACTGGCAACACTTTATACAAAACTTGATCATTTGAATAAATATCTCTCATCGAATAATTCATTGTATGCTTGTGGCTTGCCTTTGAACCAAATCTCCAGAAGGCATAATACTCGGGTATCTTCTATTTTATCCTTCCAAACTTCATCTCTTGGTTCTACTTCAGTGGTGCTTTGTTGTTGGCGCTGATAAAATTTCATGTTAGTTTACAGAAAAAAGAAAGATACCTTTGCAAACATTGAACAGTGATTACAAAAACGGAAGGAGTAACACAACCAAGGAATGGAACATCCAGGAAACATACATGTGATAATGCAGTGCGAAACATGACAATGTGACAAGCTGACTGAAATAACGAAAATAGGACAAATGATACATGGGCTACATAAGTCTGCTCCATGATTGAAAATTATAAGTGAAAGCCATCGTAGAAGGTGCTAACACACGCACTGGCACAGTAGTCCCAAAAACAATACTACACAATGAGAAGAGTAGGGTACAAGCTGCATGTTGATGCGTTGATGGACAACAAAACAAGTACTCAATCAACGAATGCAATATGTCCGACAAAGTGTGATGTAGTGATAGTGATAGTTAAAACAAGCAATGAAGTGGGAACAAAATACATGACATATAGCGAAACATATTCATGAATCAGTGAGAGATGCCCCCACGTTGGGGCCAACGATAAGCAACAAAAGAACCTTGGGACATTTTACCTCCACATTATATAATAAAGTTGCAACATACAAGAACAAGCATCTATAAAAACATGTAATTTAAACACCTATAAGGAGGCAAAAACCCTACTGATTTCTACATCCTTTAGAAATCATTCTACATCCTCTAGAAATCATTCTACTGATTAACCAGTGCCCCTTAGTCGATTATGTTCCCCAACCCTTACCCCTTAGTTCTGTTCCCCAACCATTCCCCCTTAGTTTTTTCACCAGAGCACCATAAACTATCTAATGTTTCTCTTAATTTTTCCCTGCAACAAAATAAATTGAGCAATAACTAATGTGATTTGGATAGGGATCTGTAATAAACGAACCTAGCAGGTCTAATACTGATCAATCGGAATATCTTATTCTTCTTGCATATGACCGGGACAAATTTGAAAATTAGTGTTAGCCTGCCTACTGTATACCCTCAACTGCATTTCAGCAAACGAAACTCTGTTTCCAAGTAGCAATTCGAAACAATAGCAATGAAGATTGCTGAACAATAGCCTGTAAGCAAAGAAATAAAAACTCAATGTTCGCATCTACCAACTAAGCAATCTCGACAAAGAAGAGCAAGAAAATATTGAAAGATAACGAACCTCCTTGATTTTTCAATCTAAAAAAAAAAAAAAAATCAATCTAGAAAGAAAAAAGATCGATCTAGAAAAACAGTTTAATGATTAAAAGAATATTGAATCTTACTCATAAACAAGTGATGATTCAGGAACAACATCAACACAGAAGCAGGGATCAATCGAGTTAATATTTTTCCTCCTCTTCGTGGTACAGTGAACGTCCTGGACGACATAGCTCCTCCGATCTGATCTTTCTCTGCTAATGAATCCATGTTATCACTTTTACAGGGAGGAGAAAAACAACTCCTCATGTAACTCAAATTAGTGACCTGGGTGTTGAACAAAGAATTACAGTTATCACCACTACAGCCTCAAGAGACATGAAAGTAACTCAAAACGACCTAATTGAGATTGTACTTCAATGGTGGAGGAAGTGAATGCCGCCGCTGTGAGTTAGGGTTAGAGAGAGCGAAAGGAGAAAAGAAAGAGAAATATGGAAAGGTAAGGGAGATAATAACCTAGGGTTTTGTAAGAATTTTTGAACGGTGAATATGAATGGTCATATGGATAATGTTGGACGGTAGAGATTTTCTTTAGGATTCTTATACTACCGATTGAGAAAACTGTGTGTTGCTTTTTGCACTAAAGGGGACTCGTGCATTCGGTTTGATTATAAACCTTTACTATCGCAAAAATTTAAAGAATATTGTATTAATTAGAATAGTTTTTGATGTTGTTATTGACCTTTGGTTATACATAAATTCGATATGGCAAAAATTCGAAGAATATTGCATCAATTAGAATAGTTTTTGATGTTGCTATTGACCTTTGATTATATATAAATTTGACTATGTATAAGAATGAATTAGAAAAATGATAAATGAATTGGATAATTGTCATTGAATTCTAAAAAACACTCGAACCAAAATACGACAAGAGGTGATATGTAAATGTCTAAGGTATTTCATAAGATCAATTGAATTCTAAAATTAGGTTAATTTTATCTTGGAATAAACTTATGTGCATCTGATCCAAGTATACTCAACACTTTTGGGGCTTATTCAGTTTCATCGGTCATCAATCTATTTCACCGAATTTCCCTTAAGTTGGCTCAAATTCGATGGTCATCAATAAAGAACACATTATTCCGATGAAGAGCCCAAATTAAACAAATCAAAATGGAGTAATAGTGAGACGTGAGGAATTTATGTTGAAATTGTAGGATTATCAAAACAAAAACTGACATCAAACTTCAACGAGTTTGTGTAATCATATTCAATCCAATCCAATCTTTTTGACTTGAGGCGATTGCATTGGTTTGGATAATCATCTTCAAAAGTTGACACCTTAGTTATAATACAAATTAGGAGTAATTCAGAATTTTTTTAAAACTCTGATCGAAATTGAGAAAATTTTAATGAATATAAAACAAATTTAATGGATTAGTTAAGGAGAAACTATTTTCCCATTACTATAATCTTGAATTCCAATGTGGAATATGATTTACAGAGATCAAATTACAATATCTTGTTGTAAATTAATTTACCTTTTAAGTTTGTACCTTGTCTGATCTAGCAAATAATCCAACACCAAATGGAATAGTTTGCTCCATAAAGAATCATCGAAGTTGATTTTTACGGCTATAGCAATTGGTGGTTTCCATCCATTATTATCATTTTGAGTACATATAGCACATCACATTCAGATATCAATTGTTTCACATATAAAAAAAATAATCTGGTTTAAATTGTGCATGTTCAAAAATAACTAAACATCTATGCTTCCGGATGAGCCATAGAACTGCAAATGAATTTGATCCTTTATAAGTTAAAAGAAGCTACAATTTGGTGACTAGGAGGCGGTGTTTCATAGATTAGAAAAAATCCTGCTTTAGACACACCTTATTTTGCTTCTTGGAATATGCCTACACCACATCTAGCAATTATTCCAATGCCAATTGGAATAGAATGCTCATTCATAAAGAAGCATCGAAATAGATTTTATAGCCAAAGAGCTCATGGAGGTTTCCTAAACTGAAATATCCATATTGTCAGTATTATCATTTCGAGTAGATATAGTACACTCACAATCAAATATAAGCTGTGTATCAAATAAAATGAAATAAATCTATCTAAATTGTGCATCGTCAAAAAGAATTTGAAAACTTATGCTTTCGGATGAACCATAGAACAAAACAAATGAATCTAACCTTTTACCTAAGTTAAAGCATCTAGATGTTGATGTCTTTGGACAAACTTAAAAGTCTCAATTGATGTCAAAAAACTTTGAAACCCATTTAATATTTCCGAAAAATATTTTTTTGGATTTAGATATTCGATTTTTTTCCAACACGAACTTAAGACACGAAAGGTATCCGCATTCAAAATTATTATGACATATTAAGTTAATTACAAAAATATAAACATTTTATTATATTCTTGTATAATAATTTGGACGGATGTATCTCATTTACACCCAATAGACAAACTTTAAATTCTTGATTATCGAGAACATAAGTATCTTCCAAATTGTTACAAAGAACTCCTTCGTGAACACTTTAGGAAAGATCTTGCTTGAGGAGCTATTTTTTGAAATTCACTTGTTTTTTCTCCCTAACCTATTCAAAGGGTAGTTGTTCTTTGTTGGATCTCATCGCTGGAAGCTGTGGAAATACCTCACGATATCTTTTGCCCCAATACCAGTGGCCGCAAAAGGAATAGTGTTTAGGCCATTTGTGAAGTCGAGATGTTACATCAAACATGCACATGACCAGTCATCTAAGAATTGGACCCATATTGTGCATTAATGTGACCAATAATTTCATAATTATTATTTTTTCGTATAAATATTCAATTTTCCATTAATAATCTCAAATGAAGGTTACATAAAGACCAAGCATGTCAAGAGATAGAAAATAACAAGAACAACATACTTTCATTAACACATATATTTGAATAATTCAACATAATTAATATGCCCAATAATTCGACAATATTGAGGCAGTTTGAAGATTCCGATGCCTCAATATTGTCGTCGTACTTGCTAAAAATCCATCAATATAAAATAGAATCACCAGCGAGGTGAAGACGGCAACCACCATTAGCGGTGGAGGCTAAATTTCTTTTAAAGTACATGCAATTTCCCAATATTATTTTAGAATTTTATAAGGCATCTTTTTTACCTGTAGGACACAAACAAAAAAAAAAAGAAAAGGTGATATTTTGCCATTTTGTTTAGTTAGGCAGTGGACATGAAAATATGAATATGCGGGTTGGCCCGTAAATTTTTAGTGGAAAAAGTTTGTTGTATTCTATTTTTTTTTTTTTTTTATTATGCTCGAAAAGAAAAAGAGATCGTTAATAGTGTTTTTTTTTGTTAATTTTTCTTCTTCTTTTTGGCCTAAATGAGTTTGTCTAGAGAATAGCCCGCAACAAAATTAAACGGGCCCGGCCATACACTTGGTTTTTGATATCTTCATCTAAACGGCTAAACCTAAATAAGCTTCGTGTAGTCCGTCATCCTCCTTCTTCCATCTCCCCTGACCCTTAGAAATTCTCCGGATCTTTCGCCATATTTTTGGTATCTTCATTTGAAGATTAAGGAAAACCAAACTAGATTTTTCCGATTAAAACTGAGCAGAATTACTTTTTCCCCGCTACCCCTCCAAAACCTAAATCAAGCAATTAATTTCCGAGTAAAATTGAGGAGGTTTTATTTTTTTTATTAGTGATGTTTCCTGCTAATTGGTTTTGGGTTTCAAATTTCATCCAAAATTCAGAAGGCTATATAAACCTAAGTCATGGATGGCATTTTTACATTCATCAATAATCTCTTCAGAGACTTATTTCTTCAAAACCTCGAAGGTACTCTTTATTTATTTTTTTACACTATATTCTTCATTGATTTTCTTTTAAAAACCTTATTATTTTAATGGTGTTGTGATTGCTTGATGGGTTCTTGTTTTCTGAATCTATTCAAGCTTCCCTAATGGATTAGAACTCCAGACACTGTGTACTTGGTGACGTGAATCTGGTGTTTTAAGTCGTTTTTTTTTTTGGTACTTTGATTGTGAGTGATATACATCTGTGATTCTTTAGCCTTTTGCGTTGTTTTTTTAGTATGGTTGTTGATGGGTTCCTTTTCCATGGAATCAAATAAATGCCAATTAGTTACATCTGTTTTTGAGTATGGTTGTTGATGGGTTCCTCTTCCATGGAATCAAATCAATTCTAATTACTTACATCTGTTTTTGAGTGTGGTTGTCGATGGGTTCCTCTTCCATGGAATCAAATCAATGCCAATTACTTACATCTGTAATTCCCTAAGAAGATGTTGCTTGTTATGATGTTCCTAATGGTACTTGTAAGTAGGCAGGAAGGAGTGGATATGGTCACTAGAAAACTGTAGCACATACTTTCTTGTCTACTTTTATTAAGCACCTAATAGTTTAAGGCGTTAAGCTAAATTGTGAAGATCATACATAGGGCAGCACTACTATGGGATAGTGCATCTATAGGATTTGCAGTTGGCGTTAAGCTAATCATTCATCTGCTGCCTTCTCATAACCATCTGATTCGTATTCACTTTCAGATTCGTTATCGAAGTTCGTGGTGGGTTGACGTTTCTTGACTTGATCGTCATCCAAAATGAGGTCATTTTTAGAAAGTTCTGTTTACTATTTTCTACTCCGTGTTTGCTTGTGTAGAACTAACCTCTTTTCCCTTTTTTTTTTTTGTTTTTTCCGCTTACTCCTGCAGTCTCTCAACACCAAGTATGGATGCCATGTTCCGTTGCTTCTAATGAACTGTTTCAACACCCATGAAGATACAGTAAAGGTAAGTTATTTGTATGGTTTCTTCCTCAATATTTTCTTTTATCTTTAATAATCTGGAAAAGAGTCAACACAATTGTTGTTTAAATGGTTGTTTTTTTGATGTCTGTTGTAGATTGTGGAGAGATATTCAAACTTAAGTGTCAAAATTCACATGTTTAACCAGTTGATAACTCTGAAACTTTATTCTTGTTTAATTTTTGTTAATTTCTACATACATTAATGAACTGATCACATAAAAGTCTTTGATTAAAACTGAACTTGGTGTTACAGAGCCAATATCCTTGATTGGTCGTTGAAGATTTTCAGCCTCTGCCTTGCAAGGGACAGACCGGAAAGGATGGATGGTATGCTTTTTCTTTTCACTGACTCCCACCTATAGCTTTTTAAATGTGTTTAATTGTCTGAGTCTATACACTGATGTCACATACAGTTCAAAAAGGGAGGGCTATTTCTGATATTCTGTTTTGGACTATTTTTAAATTTTTATGAGGTTGTACTGTCAAAATTATGTTAAGCTTCAAATGGGATATAAGATGTAATTTAAACTTCAAAGTAGCATCTTCTGGTCTTCACTGGCACCGTGCATCATTAGGGACGTTTAGGTTGGAGTTTACTTGATAATTGTGGGTCATGCTTAATTCATTAATGTTTAGAGATTGCAACCTTTTTTTTGTTATTTTTCTTCTGAGAATTTATGTAGAAGCTGCCTTTGTTTTGACTTGTCAATGAGCAAATGATACTCTTATCTTTATGTTGACATTTCCTTAACTGTTTCCCTCTTGCATTCCTATAGAAATTACGGAATATCTGTACTTCCATTTATTAAGATTAAAATCTTTCTTTGTTTTAATGATAAAGGTTTTCTTACAACTTCACTAGCATGTATGATTTTACTGAATAGAGACCACTATAGATACGTTGTACAAGTGCCTAAATTCCATGTCATCTGGGATAATTTCAGACCCTCTTGTATAGGGAAAGTCGCCTGCTTGTTAGTTTAAAGGACGTGCGCAGAGGTTTGCAATGAGAATGGTAAACTTGGTTGTGTGCTAGCGATCTAATGCTTGTTTTATGCGGGTAACTCTCAGTTTCTATGCCTAGAATTCCATGTCATCTGGGGTAACTTCATTGGCAGTGAGCCGACTCTTATATTGGGACTTAATCAAGGAAAATTATGGTTTCGGTTTACTTACACTGCTGCGTTCCCAAGTCTCGAAGCTTTAGGCATGAAAGATTGCTCTGGATTTGGCTTTGGGCTACACCTTGAAATGACTTTTTAACAAGCACTGGTTTGAGATACTACTTATTATAGCTTTTGTGGATTAATCATTTAAACTGTAGCTTGAAAATCTTTATTTTCTCTTATCAGAGGCTTAAAAGGCTTAATCCAGAAGGGAGCAATGATTAGATAAAATCATCAAATTTGCATCACTAGCAGTCAATGATTATTCTGTAAAGGGTCATAGTTAGTGAGTAGATGAGATGGAGCACTAAGATTTTAGATAGATAAAAGTTGACATAATGTTTTATATATTCTTGTAGCCCGTTTACCCCTTTATACCTGTGTTTGTGGCCACTTGGTTCTACACTTCGTGGTCAGCACGATATTGTTGACCATAGCTTTTATTTATTTATTGGGCTGTTCATTTAGACTGCAAAAAGTTAATTGTACTGCTTCATCAATAGCATCAGTTCATCTTTTTATTGAATATTTTCTCTTAAACTTTGTCATCGGGTTACTGTGGTTATTGTCCATGTTGGTGTTGGATCCATTTCTCAATATGACGTGAGTTTGGCCCAAGCTTGCGGTGCATGTATAGTAGGGTTCAGTATACCAAAACCACCTAGTTCTATTACTGTCGCAGATGCTCTAGCCCACATAGAGGTACACTGTCTTTGCTCTTATGAGCGTTCTTTCTCCTGAGAACGGCTCAGTCTAGAATCACTTTTTGCTAATTATTTCTTTTTCAACCACTGAGATAAAGATGCACGTGTCATCTACCATCTTTTTGGAGGATCTTGGGAATTACATTGTTGCCAAAGGCCCGGATACTTCGAGACTCTTGTAGCCGGTGAGGCTGAGGTATTGAACATTTTCTGGATTAAAACAAGGGAGGAGAGGTAAAAATTGCTGGTTGTAACATGATTGATGGCCTAGTTACAAAATCATCAATACCGAGGTTGTTGAAAAGTGGACAGATAATTTTTGAAGGCTCATGTGACTCAATGAAACGAGAGAAACAGGACGTGGAAATTGTTGGAAAAGGAACTGAGTGTGGTGTTGTGATGTGCGCTTGTGATGCTGTTCAGATTGGAGACGTCATACAATTATTCACCGTTGCAGAAGACCTCTTCTTAGCCTGCCGGAAATGAAAATTTATTTTGAGTGCTTATATTTCAAAATTTTCCGAAGGTGCTTGAATGTGTGCTGAGGCTCAGTAATGTCACTCAATTTTATTTTTTATTTTTTTATTTTTTTTTTGCAGTTTGAGCAGACTAAATCACTATTAGTCACCGAATATTGGGATCCGCAGACTACAATTTTTCTTGTCGCAACCAAATTTTAAAGACAAACTTCGGGTTTGCTTCGTATTCATTTGAATGACGAATCAGTTTTTGTCAGCATCAATAGAGATGTAGGGTCAAAAGTTATAGTTGTCGGCAATAATATTTTCTGAGACCGATTTGTTTTTCGTCTGTAAAAAAACAATCCTTTTGTAACTATAATTTGTTCGATACTAATAACTCTAATGGCAAAATCTTCATTTGACATGCAATCATTTCGACAACAAACTAATTTTGTCAGTATAAAGTACATTCCGGGACCAAAGTTTCGAATTGTTGGCAATAAGATATTTGGAGACTGTATTTTATCTTTGTCGCTAGATTCCAGTTCTGTGGCCAAAATAATTCGTCACAAAAAAATATTTAGAGACGGAGATAGGATTGGTCACTATATTTGGTCACAAAAAAAGAATTTAGAGACGGAGACGGGAATTGTCACTATATTTTGTCACAAAAATTTTCAGTGACAACGTTAAAGACAAAATTTACCGTTTGTCGCGAAAAAAATATATATGGTGACCAAAAAAATATTCCTCCCTAAAAACTAGATTTGTAGACAAAATTTTATTGGTCACATAAAATTTTGTCACTAAACGTGTGTTTTGTTGTAGTGATAACACAGGAAAAGAAATTGTTGTACTCAAAAGCTTTCAAGGCTCATACGATTTCTTTTAGACAATTATTTCTACCCTCCCAATAAATTGGCGATTACAACAGGTATGTGAAATAATGCCTTCAGGATCCAATGAAAGCCCTACAAAGGAAATTGAATTCAAGGTTTGCACCCCTTGACCCAATCAAGAACACACTAGAAAAATTTCTGATGATGCTTTAGATGGAGAGAAAAACAGGTTGAATTTATTATTTCAGAATGGGAGAATACCTTCACTACTTATAGGGATATTCATGCCTATTGGAGATGCCTCTTCACTTCCAAAAGACACATAAGGTGTCTATTGGGAATGGTTGTCTTTTATGAACCATCACACCTATTAAAGGTGTCTCTTCATCTCCAACTAACATCCATTGTGTTTATCCAACACAGAATACTTCCCCGTCATAGCGGCAAACCAAAACAGAAAACCATTTTATTTTCTAAGATATTGAAAATATCCAACAAAAGTTTCCAAAATGGGTGGGATCATCTTGTTGTCTTCCTAATCTGGTGGAATTAAGGTTTCAAGACTGCAGCTTCTGTACAAAATTAGTAGGCCTGGGTCGACTCCCTTGTCTTCAGATTCTTGAAATAAAGAGAATGAATTCAGTCAGGTGTTTAGGTAAGGAGTTATATTATCAACAAGAAGAAGTAGAAAAACAAAGCACGAGAGATTCTTCAATATCTACTACAACAAGGACGTTGTTCCCTTCATTGACAAGAAAATATTTGATGGGGGCGTTTTTTGAAGGGGGCATGGGGGACAAATGATATGTTGACACGTACATTTAATTTTAATGAATTCTGTTTTCAAAAATACCAACACCAATTAAGAAAACATATTTTCTCTCCAAAATTACACTTTTTTTATATTTTTGGAAACAGAATTCATTAAAATCAAATGTACGTGTCAACATATCATTTGTCCCCCATGCCCCCTTCAAAAATAGCCCCCATCAAATATTTTCTCTTGATTGACTACGTTGTACATGGAGGACTTGGAAAATCTGGAAGAATGGTTTGCACCTCCTCCAGCTGATAATTCCTTCTCGTGCCTTGACAAAGTAGAAATGAGTTGGTGCGGTAATTTGACATCTGTACCAGATTTTCGGTTATGGACTTCTACTCTGAGGGTATTATTCATATTTGATTGCAAAAAGTTGAAAAGGGAGCCTATGGAGTATTATTTCAACAAATTCCTCCCATCGGTCCGATATACACACAAGTGAATCAGCTTGCGCTTCTACGGGCCTTTCCAGCTCCACAAATTTAGTATACTTGGGAGGTGTTTTGCACAGCCTTTCCGGCTCCACAAATGAACTATGATTTTGGGCATACCAAAATCTTTCTAGGCATACTCAATAAAGACAAAAAGGGTTGTGAAATAGCAAAATCAGGTATCCCCTTAACCCAATTTTTTTTAATGGCAAATCTACCCTTTACGTGTAAGTGCTAGTAATCTGGATTAGTGATTAATTATTTTGTTTAGTGATTAAGATAATTTTCAGAATTATAAAGGTTGTTTAGATGAAAAAATTGGGGAAAAAAAAATCAAAGTTTTGGTTAAGAATGAGAGAAAGAAGGAGAAAGTGAGAAAATTTTAATTCTTGATTTAATGGAGGATGAGGAGGGTCATAATTCATATAAAAAACCTAGGAAAATACATATCAACTATAACAATGATTCCCAAATGGCTGATTTCTTAGATTATGAGAATGATTTTACACAAACTCAACCTCAAACTCAAACTCAAACTCAAACCCAAACTCAAGATGATGATTTTGATGAGCCAAATTCAGATGATGAGCACATATATGAGGAACCCAATGCTTCTAATACACAGGTACACTTCTATCTTATGCTCAATCTCACTTCTATAGCTTGAAATTATCAAAAGTTTGGATTTTTGCTTCATGGTTCGGCGAACCCGAGGTTGGTCTGCTCACATCTATGAGCCGAATCAACCAAATCATGAACGGTTCGGCTCACTGAATCTGTTTACAGCATGCGCCGAACCTATAATTTTCAATTCCCACCCTTTTGCTAGACACTAGTTCGGCTTTTATATGAAAGTTTCATAATAAGCCGAACAACATCTACGTATTGCCGAATAAGAAAATTAATGGTTCGGCTAATATATTAAAACTATTAAGAGACGAATATGAATTTGTTAATTTTTGGGTAAAATATTGTTATTGGTTCGGCATATATTGATAATAGCGTATAAGCCGAAACCTCTAAATGTTACAGGTTCGGCACAAGATATCATTATCGTATGATCCGAACATAAATTTGTTACTTTTTGGGTTAAAATATCGTGTTTGGTTCGGCACATATTGAGAATATCGTATAAGCCGAACATTTCTATTATATTCCTTTTCGGACAATTAACCCTGTGATATTCTCTTGTAGATCGTGCTTGGACCCATGGAAAATCAACCTGATCCCGTAGATATGATTCACGAGGATACCAAGGATCACTTCCAAAATGATTTGGTATGTAAGAACTTTTTGTTTATCTTAATGTTGTCGGAATATTCCAAAGTTTATCTTACAAATTATTTGTTTTGGAATGAACGTAGACATGGAAAACTAAACCCGAAGTTCTTGATTGGCTTGAGGAACATGCGATGAAGGTAAATTGTGTACTAGTTAAAGGACAGCAAGGCCGATGGGATCAGTTTGAAATGATTTGTGAGCATAGTGGAACCGGCGTTAGCAAGGTTAAAAAGGGTACCGTATATGTTGGGAAGACCGGGAGAAAGAATAGGACAAAGACGAAGAAAAGAAATTTCCCTTTCAAGATCGTTTTCAACCTCAAGAATAAGACCATTAAGAAAGAAGATCAATATTGGATAATGAATAAAGATATGGATTGTCGTCATTACCACCCACGTCCCAAAGACCTTCATGGACATGCGAAAGTAGCGCGACTCAAACCCGACGAGATTCTAGAAGTGGATAAAATGACACGAGCACGTTTGCCACCTTCTAGGATTCTTAGAAAATTGAAGGCGGACAACAAGAATAACAAGTCGACTATGCAAACTATCTACAATGCAACACAAAAGATTAGAAGACTCAATTTGCAAGGTAGGATGGTGATGCAACAAGTAATGTGGTTAGGGGTGAAGAATAACTACGCTTGCCAAAAGAAGTTGGATGACTTCGGTCAAGTCACACACCTTTTCATTGCCCACCCGAATGCGCCCAATTGGCTCTATGCTTCCCACAAGTTATTATATTGGATTACACGTACAAGACTAATAAATATGAGATGCCGTTGATGAACATTGTGGGGCATACTTCGACAAAGGCACCGTTCACCGTGGCTTTTTGCTTCATGAAAAACGAGAAGAAAGAGAGTTATGTTTGGGGGTTAGAACAATTGAAGTTAATTTTCCGGGAAGGTGCTCTTCCTATAGTGTTCGTTTCCGATCAAGATTCATCGTTGATGTATGCTATTAAGAAAGTATTTCCGGATGCATTCAATTTTCTTTGTACGTTTCACATATGGTGCAATGTGAGGAAAAATGCCAACCGATAATTCAACCACTTAAGTTGAAAGAATTAGAGAATATTGCTAAACTACCGTTGGAGACACGAGTAAAAAAAGAATGAATTCTTGAAAGCATATGAACATAATGAGATGTTGTGGGTGTCTTTCCATCGCGAATGGGAAGCTTTGATATGGTCAATCATCGAGGATGTCTATGAAGAAAATTTTCAAATGCTTATTAAGCATTGGAAGACCGCCTACCCCGATGTCATTACTTACTTGGTCAAAGATGTGCTGGAACCTAATAAAGAAAGGTTCGTGAGTTGTTTCACAAATCGGCACAAACACTTCGATAACCAAGCCACAAGTATGGTAGATTCGGCTCATTATCGGTTGAAGAAGAACCTTTTTGGATGTGTTGACACTTTTTTCACGGTTTTTGATGCAATTGATGAATATTTCAAAAGTGATGTTGTGAGAATTAAAGCCGCGTTCGAGCATGACCTTATGTTTAGACACAAGCATTATGGTAGTAATTGGCTTGGTCAATTAACTTATAGAGTCTCCCATCTATGCATTGACTTGTTGATGAAAGAAGTGGATTTGATTAAGACATTAGGCGCCAACTTGGAGGAATAGTGTGTTTGTAAAATGAAGACATCTATGGGACTTCCATGCCGCCACGACCTACTTCGGTACAAGGATGGGGTCATACCATTTGAGGATATTGATCATTTTTGGAAACAATTAAGCTTCGATCATCTCCCAACCGAAGACGACGAGGATGATTTAGAGATATGGGACACGACAAATGGGAAAAAGTTGGCGGAGATGTATAGGAATATGTCCCGAACTCAAAAGAAATTCCTATGGGACAACATGATGCCGGTCATGTATCCTTTCACCCAAGAAAATATTTTGGAACCGGAGAAGAGTGAACCGAAAGGTAGGAAGAGTAAGAAAATGAATAATTTTCAAACTAGACAAGCTAACAATGAACTATTGGCTAATAAAAGGGATCCATCCGGCGTTGAATACCATGATGCAATGTATGAAAAGGCAAAGAAGGAAATTGAGAAGTTGATGAAGGAGGAAGAAGTCAAAGTTCCAAAAAAACGAGGTCGTCCGAGTAACAAAGAGGTGAATGATAATGATTGTACGTCACAAGCAAAGGATAGCAAAGAGAATGCCAAGGGGAAGGCTAAGATGTATCCTTCACAAACTAAGATAAAGGAGAAAAGGAATGTACATGAAATTGGTAGGATGAGAGGACCCAAAAGAGATAAGTCCGGTAAGTATTTGAGGCCTATCAATTTTATATACGATAACTACTTGGAAGATCTATCGCCAATAATTCATGATCATATTATAGCAATGGACGACGTGCAAGGTGATGAAAATTGTAGTTATTACCTCACGGAAGAACAACTTGGTCCTTTTATGGATGGCAATATTCCGGTGCCCCTTGAAAATGAAGTGAACTATATTCGGCAACGACTGTTACAAACCCTACGTAAAAACAAAGAATTCTATAAGACAATGATGAGAACAGGTCCAAGAGAAGATGCAGGGGTGGCAGTGGAGTACGTTGCATTCGAACGTCATTTGCATGGGGATATTGTCATTACCGAAGAACATTGGATGTCAATGCCCATTTGTGGGTTTTTAATAGCGGAGACATTCGATTGCATCGTACATTGTTTCGCATGGACGGGTAGTAGCTTTAATTACGCGCCTCCAACAAAACCTTGCAATGATGGTGTAAAGGATAAAAGACTTGTTCTTGGATTTGTTCAAAATTGTCATTTTATTGGCCTCAAACTTAGACAAGGTTGCCCATTACCACCCTTGATGAGTGCAGCCTTTTGGCCTAGATTTGCAAATAATTTTGCGATGGATTGGTGTGCAAATTATGCGACGTAAATGGATCTTTGGAAATCTTTGAATGTGCAACCTCCAAGTGGACAAGTAATTATGTTTTCGAGTGATGAGGATGAAGATGATAAGCAAGAGGTCAGTGAAGATGATAAGAACGAGGTCAGTGAAGAGGATGAGATTCGTTTAGGATCTCCATAAAAATGTTTCATGGATTTATCCACGTATTTTGTGTTTTATGAGTTTGGCTAGAATTGCAGTGATGAGGATGATATTTTCACTAGAATTGCAGTTACATGTACCCTTCAAAACGAAATACTTTAATGATTTACTTTTCGGTTATGGAATGTGTCGTTTACAGGAAACTGGAACCATCAACACAGGGAAGGTTCGGCTTGTAATATTATTTCACTAAAAGCCGAACCTGACCAAATAAAAAATCCAGAGTTACACAGGAGAAGGTTTGGCTTATCACATTATTTAAATGCAAGCCGAAACTGACCAAATAAAAAATCCAGAGTTTTCCTGTCAGGTTCGGCTTATCACAGTATTTCAATGCAAGCCGAACCTGACCAAATAAAAAATCCATAGTTTTCCTGTCAGGTTCGGCTTATCACAGTATTTCAATGCAAGCCGAACCTGACCAAATAAAAAATCCAGAGTTTTCCTGTCAGGTTCGGCGCAAAACTAATACAACCGAATAAGCCGAACCTGAAGGACACAGGATTCGGCATGTAACTAGCATTACAGGACAAGCCGAACAAGCCCATTTAAGATTCGGCGCATAACTCATATTACAGGATAAGCTGAACTTAATAAATTCAAGGTAATAAGTAACTAATTAACTGGTACGCTATTGATTAAAAAATGAAATTCAAGGTGTCCATAACACAATCCAAGCACCATTACAAACAAAGTTCACCTAAAAGTCAAGGTGTTTGCAACACCATAACAATGTACTTAATACTTCAGAAAACACTAAAAAGAACTTGGCAAACTTAAATGTGCGCTTAACGACGACCTTTCTTGTTAGTTCCACGACCACCTCCTCTTCCTCCTTGGCGTTCATCTTCCGACGCATCATCCCTAGTACCACCTCCGCTTGTACCTTCACCAAATTGTCGAGACCTCTTAGTAGTAGGCCTTTGTGTGGATTCCTCGGGTCCTTGTCCTTTGTTTATAATTGCATCCCACTTGTTGTAGAGGTATTTCTGTTCTTCAATAGTCATAGGACTTTTGCAACCAAGTTTCTTCTTCATTTTTTTCAACATCTCCCTACCCGCAACAACCTATTTTCATTTGACAACAACTTCCAACCGTGAGTACGAAGACATTTTTACCATGAACTTATATAACTTCCCAACATCTAATTTGTTTGTATCTAAATTATTCCAATAATCAAGGGTAGGGTCGGGATCATACTTTGGTTCCCATGATGAAGTGCTGCTTTTAGTTCCATTACCACCCTTTGGAAACAACATGAATTTCTCGTCAAACAAAGGAACCTTTTGGATGCATCCTAATTGACGAAGTATTCTCCGAGGATCGTATATTACATAACCACCGAGATAAAACAATGGACCATGGTACATAGAAAACAGCATATCCTCATCTTCAACAATTTCATGATCTTCATCTTCCTTCACATATGGTTGAAAAACGACGTCATCAACACCCATTGTATCTAACTTCTCCCTCAAACTTGCCACCAACTGTTTTTTGTTCCTTTTCTTCGAGTCCTCATACTCGTACCTTGCTGTTGTTGGCTCAGTATCAACCCAATCGACATCCTTTTCAAATACTTTAGCCAATTCCAAAATTGGGAAATGGTCATATACCCACACCTACATCCAAATAACCACATAACTAACTTAAAATGATTGAATTAATAGAAACAGAACAGTATACATTGTTTGCTTTGACACAACTAAGTAATAAAGAAATTTGAAAACTCAGTGCATTGTTCGGCTTAAAACACTGGATGGATTATAAGCCGAACCATTGAAAACCAATGGTTCGGCTTATGTGTGACCACCAAAAATAAGCCGAACCATACACTGATGACCCAAAAAATTTCAACTTTGACGTCGAGAATTACCTGAAGCATAGTGAAATTTCCTCCAATGTTTATGCTTGTCAACCTAGAGGCGGCCGCAAGTTGGTCCAACAGGTAAGCCAGCGAATCCGTTCCCCAAGCATACTTGTTAACGGTTTCAATATTCTTTACCAATTGGAGATAATTAGCATTTACCTTGTTTCCGTAAGGTCGGAAAGATATCTACGCCAAGAGTATAAAGTAAGTATGCGGTTCCGACTTGCTTCACTTTGATCTCGTCCATTACCAACACCCCCTGATTTACTTTCTCTTTTGTGTTCTCAAATTCCTTTTTCAAGTTAGTTAGCTTGATCTTCTTATTCTTCTTATTACTTCCACCAGGTATGCAAACGGAATCGACATCTTTAACGGATCGACAAAACTCCAACTAAGTTTTGTATGAACTCCAACCAAGAGTTTCCTCGAACAACTTGTACAACTCTTCCCAACTCATGTCATAATAATCAGCATCCACGCTTCTACCCCTTGCTTTAAGGCCTGTAATATTACTCGCTTCATCGGGAGAGATTGTCATCTCTCCAAAAGGTAATTGAAACGTGTAAGTCTCTGGACAAAATATCTCGGCAAAACAGAGGTCTGTCACACTATCATATTCTTGATGTCCATATTGAATGGCAGGCCATAAAGCGTAGGATTGTACATAAGCAACCACCTCATCAACCTCTTCGAAAGTTTCCATTCCGCTGCCCTCTCGGTGTCTCAATACTGGACTGCACGGTGGTGATCGGGAGTCTCATAAATCTTTTTGCCCAAGATTCGACGTAACCAATCAACACATTTCCTCCATCTTCCTAAGACCATGAGGCGAGACCATCCGATATAGGTGAAATTACATCATCTTCAACAGAAATGTGAAAACCTCAGCCCGTTGTTCCGCAACTTTGTTCTCTCGACTCGGTTGTGCAACCTTCTTACCTTTCTCGGGTTTTCTTTGGGGTTGTGTTTTTTGAATATCATCAACTTCTTCATCATCATAAATACCTTCTTCTTGTCTTCCAACTCTTCCATGTTCATCTACTTCTTCTATGTCAGTTCCTCTACGGTTCGCTCCCAATTTTTTCGTACCTCCTCCTCGAGGATCGGGAGTTTTAGAAGTAGAAGGTGTTACCTCCATCATCTTCTTCTTTTTTAGCCGCATTGTTCCCCGACATAAGCATAAAACTTATAAGCCTAATACTTCGAACAACAAAGGAATACAAACTAAATGAAATATGTATTTGATTATCATTTACAGAGAGTAGTTAAAACTTATATGCACAAAATACTTCCAAGCCGAACATCAATACTCGGCACAAAATTACCATTATCGAGTAAGCCGAACCATATTTAAGAGTTAAAATACTTATTCGGCGCATAATGATTTCATAACATGAGCCGAACCTCTACACTTTCAAAAAAAATGAATAATCTAACAACACATATTCGGCTCAAAACAAATAGTATCGAATAAGCCGAATCTATACTTAGGAATTGTAACATATGTTCGGCGGAAAATAATATCATAGGATACGCCGAGCCTATACACTTGAACAATATATGAAATTCTACAAATACATGTTCGTCTCAAATCTAATTGTATCGAATAAGCCGATCCTAAATATTCGGCTCAAATCTTATCTAAACTTTTAAGCCGAACTGTTCATATGCATTTTCAGAGTTCAGTTTCAAGAACCGATTAGGCGCAAATCTGGAAGTAACATACGCCTCGAACCCTACCCTGTATCTGCCGCAAAACCCTTATTTTTGACTATTAAACATATTATACCAATCAAAAGCATCAAAATACGAAGTGGGTTTGTAGAAACTTACTTTCTTTTTCTCATTTCAGGTGTTGGTTCTTCACTTTGTTCTTCCGGTTCGATTTGTGGTTGGATTTCATTTTGTTCTACATCTTCATCTTCAATGAAGTTCTCTTCAATTGGTTCTTCAATTGGTGCTTTAATTGATTTATTAGAACGCGTTACATTTTTACGACGACCCATTATATAGTTGAGTTTAATCGACGATCAATTTTTCATGAATCGACGATTTTCAATTTCACGGCGATGGAGCGAGGGAGGCAGAGGAGGGGAGGAAGAAGAAGGAAGACTATAAGAAAACTAGAAAACTGATTTGGTATTTTTTGTTTTAGGTTTTTGTATTAGGGTTAGGGATATATTAGTAATTTAGAAGATTTAAGGGCATATAGGTAATTGAACTACCCATAGGGTACCCCTTATAAGGTCACCCAAGTTAGGACTATTGCTTTGTATGCCTAGAAAGATTTTGGTATGCCCAAAATCATAGTTCCCACAAATTTCTGTGAATTTCATCCCCAGAGTCAATACTATGGGCCAAGGTGGTCTAACTTGTTTTGCATATTTTTCTTTTTTTCTGCCCTCTCCTTGTAAATTTTTTCTACTTCATTTCTTTTAATTAATGAATCGTAGGGGCTGTTTGGTAACCATTATTTTAATTAATTATTTTAATCATAATTGAAAAAATCCATTATTTCCATAAACAGGAAAAAGTTGTTTTGAAAATTTATTATAATCAATCATTTTTTCTAAGAAACTTAAATTGAATTTTTTTTTCTTATTTTCTCTAAACTATCAAGAGAGAGACAAAAAAACAACATAGGACTAAAAAAATATCGTAGATCATTGTTCTTTCTTCTCCTTTTCGAGATCATCATTCTAAGATAATCAATTATTTGAAAAAAAGTGTTTTAGGATTTATATAATATATTGCAAGTGATTACTAGGATAAATCTAGATTTATGCACGAAGTACACAAGGTGCACCTGGGTTCATAATGCATATTCTTATAGGAAATATGTTTTGTCCAGGTTGCACCTGAGTGCATAATGGATTTTTTGACAAGAAATATGTTTTGGACAAGTTGCACCTGGGTGCATTATGCATATTCTTATATGAAATAAATTTTGGCTAGGTTGCACCTGGGTGCATAATACATATTTTATATGAAATAAATTTTGGTTGATGAAATAAATTTTGGTATATATATTTTATATGAAATATAATACATATTTTATATGAAATAAATTTTGGTATATATATATATATATATATATATTTTATATGAAATAAATTTTGGTATATATATATTTCTTTTAATATTTTGTTGTTCCTTTTTTTTCTTCTTCAATGCTTGTTTTGGTTGATGTTTTAATGCTGAATGTGATGATAATGATAGGGACTTATTGCTCTAGATCATGAGCTACTGATTTTGGTCGTGTATAATATATCCCAAGTGATTTTTAGGATGAACCTATATTTATCCACGAAATACACAAGATGCACCCGAGTGCATAATGCATATTCATAAAAGAAATAGGTTTTAGACCAGGCTGCACCTGGGTGCATCATGCATATTTTTTTTGATTCTTATAGAAAAATGTTTTGGCCAGGTTGCACCTGGGTGCATAATAGTATTTTTATATGAAATAAATTTTGGCCAAGTTGCACATGGGTGCATAATGATAGTTTTATATGAAATAATTTTTGGCCAGGTTGCACCTAGGTGCATAATGTATACTCGGCCTGGTTGAAAATATTTTTTTTTTCAAATATCATATTTCATATCAACAATGGATCTTGTTTTGTAGAGATTTTCGATCCCTTTCTAAAAATATAAATTTTATTAAAATGCGACTTATATTTCGGAAGTTAAGACATTTCTCGCTATTAATTTTAATTATATAGAGAGAAAATAAATAAGAGAGAGAAAAGGATAAGAAAAAGAATAAAGTTTAAAGCAAAGGGTATATATGACTAATATTTCTCATGTCTTTTTCACCCAAACCTATATTTTACAAGTCCATTGCTCCCACACTTTATGGGTTGTGGTCATATGACCCATTTTCCGGAAGAGATTACCTAAGAAACCAATAATGACATTAGTAAACAGAAGGTGTTCCGTCTGGTGATAATTGGGCCCACCAAGCGAAGTAAGGGAGGACCTTATATGTCCAATTTTTTTGTAAAATCCAAGTGATAAATTGACATAAAAAGATTGAATTTTTTTTTGTAGGACTTCTTTTTTTGGGTGCTCCTGCAAATTCGAATATGCCCCTCCCTTTTAGTCCAATTACGATAACTCCTTATGTATCCTATCTTTTCAGGGGTATATTTGGAAAGCAAACTATAATATATAATATATTTAAAAATCCGTGTCTTGGAATTTTACAAATTTTATCTCGCTGGAAATGTTATAAAAAATTCTACACAATGCGTACAAACAATAATATCAAATTTAGAATTTTTACGAAAATTTCGGAGGTATTTATCATTTTAGACACAATTTTAAGAAATTAAATGTATATCCATTATGCAAACCACCACAAAGGATACATAATACTTTATGTAGCCATATTTTGGTTTATGCATCAACTAATTTTCCGTTGCAACTAATAAAACGATGCACTCCCTCCGTTTTAAGAAAAATGATACTTAAACTTTAGGCACAATTATCGAAAATTGAATACATAGCCATTATGAAAACCACTACAAAGTGATACTATCACTCCGTTTCAGGAAAAGTGATCAAATGGCTGTTAAACGATGCATGTGCTTTACATGTGCCATACCAATATCGATTGTGCTACTTCTTTTTTTAGTCTTCCAGTCGACCACCTGGTCCCTATCAATATGACATCCCAAAATTCTAAAAATAGAATCGAAACGGTAACTTTGGAAGTTTGGGTTTTCTATGTCCGATTATCCGTGCATATTACGATGATGGAGCGAGGGAGGCAGAGGAGGGGAGGAAGAAGAAGGAAGACTATAAGAAAACTAGAAAACTGATTTGGTATTTTTTGTTTTAGGTTTTTGTATTAGGGTTAGGGATATATTAGTAATTTAGAAGATTTAAGGGAATATAGGTAATTGAACTACCCATAGGGTACCCCTTATAAGGTCACCCAAGTTAGGACTATTGCTTTGTATGCCTAGAAAGATTTTGGTATGCCCAAAATCATAGTTCCCACAAATTTCGGTGAATTTCATCCACAGAGTCAGTACTATGGGCCAAGGTGGTCTAACTTGTTTTGCATATTTTTCTTTTTTCTGCCCTCTCCTTGTAAATTTTTTCTACTTCATTTCTTTTAATTAATGAATCGTAGGGGCTGTTTGGTAACCATTATTTTAATTGATTATTTTAATCATAATTGAAAAAATCCATTATTTCCATAAACAGGAAAAAGTTGTTTTGAAAATTTATTATAATCAATCATTTTTTCTAAGAAACTTAAATTGAATTTTTTTTTCTTATTTTCTCTAAACTATCAAGAGAGAGACAAAAAAACAACATAGGACTAATAAAATATCGTAGATCATTGTTCTTTCTTCTCCTTTTCGATATCATCATTCTAAGATAATCAATTATTTGAAAAAAGTGTTTTAGGATTTATATAATATATAGCAAGTGATTACTAGGATAAATCTAGATTTATGCACGAAGTACACAAGGTGCACCTGGGTTCATAATGCATATTCTTGTAGGAAATATGTTTTGTCCAGGTTGCACCTGAGTGCATAATGGATTTTTGACAAGAAATATGTTTTGGACAAGTTGCACCTGGGTGCATTATGCATATTCTTATATGAAATAAATTTTGGCTAGGTTGCACCTGGGTGCATAATACATATTTTATATGAAATAAATTTTGGTTGATGAAATAAATTTTGGTATATATATTTTATATGAAATATAATACATATTTTATATGAAATAAATTTTGGTATATATATATATATATATATTTTATATGAAATAAATTTTGGTATATATATATTTCTTTTAATATTTTGTTGTTCTTTTTTTTTTTGTTCTTCAATGCTTGTTTTGGTTGATGTTTTAATGCTGAATGTGATGATAATGATAGGGACTTATTGCTCTAGATCATGAGCTACTGATTTTGGTCGCGTATAATATATCCCAAGTGATTTTTAGGATGAACCTATATTTATCCACACGAAATACACAAGATGCACCTGAGTGCATAATGCATATTCATAAAAGAAATAGGTTTTAGACCAGGCTGCACCTGGGTGCATCATGCATATTTTTTTGATTCTTATAGAAAAATGTTTTGGCCAGGTTGCACCTGGGTGCATAATAGTATTTTTATATGAAATAAATTTTGGCCAAGTTGCACATGGGTGCATAATGATAGTTTTATATGAAATAATTTTTGGCCAGGTTGCACCTAGGTGCATAATGTATACTCGGCCTGGTTGAAAATATTTTTTTTTTCAAATATCATATTTCATATCAACAATGGATCTTGTTTTGTAGAGATTTTCGAGCCCTTTCCAAAAATATAAATTTTATTAAAATGCGACTTATATTTCGGAAGTTAAGACATTTCTCGCTATTAATTTTAATTATATAGAGAGAAAATAAATAAGAGAGAGAAAAGGATAAGAAAAAGAATAAAGTTTAAAGCAAAGGGTATATATGACTAATATTTCTCATATCTTTTTCACCCAAACCTATATTTTACAAGTCCATTGCTCCCACACTTTATGGGTTGTGGTCATATGACCCATTTTCCGGAAGAGATTACCTAAGAAACCAATAATGACATTAGTAAATGAGGAAGGTGTTCCAGTCTGGTGATAATTGGGCCCACCAAGCGAAGTAAGGGAGGACCTTATATGTCCACTTTTTTTGTAAAATCCAAGTGATAAATTGACATGAAAAGATTGAATTTTTTTTGGTAGGACTTCTTTTTTTGGGTGCTCCTGCAAATTCGAATATGCCCCTCCCTTTTAGTCCAATTACGATAACTCCTTATGTATCCTATCTTTTCAGGGGTATATTTGGAAAGCAAACTATAATATATAATATATTTAAAAATCCGTGTCTTGGAATTTTACAAATTTTATCTCGCTGGAAATGTTATAAAAAATTCTACACAATGCGTACAAACAATAATATCAAATTTAGAATTTTTACGAAAATTTCGGAGGTATTTATCATTTTAGACACAATTTTAAGAAATTAAATGTATATCCATTATGCAAACCACCACAAAGGATACATAATACTTTATGTAGCCATATTTTGGTTTATGCATCAACTAATTTTCCGTTGCAACTAATAAAACGATGCACTCCCTCCGTTTTAAGAAAAATGATACTTAAACTTTAGGCACAATTATCGAAAATTGAATGCATAGCCATTATGCAAACCACTACAAAGTGATACTATCACTCCGTTTCAGGAAAAGTGATCAAATGGCTGTTAAACGATGCATGTGCTTTACATGTGCCATACCAATATCGATTCTGCTACTTCTTTTTTCGTCTTCCAGTCGACCCTGGTCCCTATCAATATGACATCCCAAAAAATTCTAAAAATAGAATCTGACAGTAACCTGAAGCTGGGTTTTCTATGTCCGATTATCCGTGTATATTACGATGGTTTATTTCATCAGGCATTTGATGATCTCTAGTTTGTTCAAAATTCTTGTTTTTAATGAATCGTAATTCTTTAAAAAATAAATAAAAAAAAAAGATCTCTAGTTTTTATAGAATGCATAATTGGGGGATGTGGGAATTAATTGGGGGATATGAATTACTTCCACCAACTCATGATTTCGGCTAAGGGGTGACCATTGGTTATGAAAATACTAAAATACCCTTCCCACAAAATAAAAATAAAAAACTTAAAATCAAAAAACAAAATCATATCCCCCATTTCCATCTCCACTTCTTATTAATCTTATTTAGGGATGGAGCTTTGAAACCCGAATATTTCCCATTCCCTTTCAAATTCTAAACTCTCCCCACTCTATATCAAATTCTCTTCTCCTCACTTTGGAAACCAATTTTTTTTTATTTGGAAGTGATGAAGATCATGCTGAAAGTGATGATGACCATGCCGGAATTGATGAAGACCATGCCGGTACCATGTTCCGGCATATGGTCTTTATCAATTCCGGCATGGTCATCATCACTTCCGTTTTGAATTTTTCTGGTATTAATCAGTCCACTGCCGGCATGGACAGTTGATATGAAGACCATGCCGGTATTGTTTTCCGACATAGAAAATAAAACAACATGCTATGGGAAGGATCATGGGTCATGACAGCCTTCATGGGTCACCTTTTCCCCGTGCAAAATTAGCCAAGAGCACATATATAAAATAGGAAAATGGCAAAATACATCATATTGTGCTTTTGCTTTGCTTAAAAGAAAAACCAGAGCTCACATGGTCATCACCAACCAGAGTTCTTGTTGTTGGAAAAACTGGGTTGCAATAGAAGATGAAATAACATAGGAAGAGATTGTTGTACTCAAAAGCTTTCAAGGATCATACGATTTCTTTTAGACAATTATTTCTACCCTCCCAATAAATTGACGATTACAACAGGTATGTGAAATAATGCCTTCAGGATACAATGAAAGCTCTACAACGGAAATTGAATTCAAGGTTTGTACCCCTTGATCCAATCAAGAACACATGTGAAATAATGTTTCTGATGATGCTTTGTTTAAGAGAGAAAACAGAAAAGGTTTTTCGATGTGTTTTCAACGAGTTATGGGAGATGCCATTTATAGGGGTTTTCGCATCTGTTGGGAAAAGACATCTTTTCACCAACAGGTTTCTCTTCACGAAAACGACGAGTCTCTTCATCATCAGACATCAATGGCGTCTGTTGGATTTGAATATTCTGGATATGTTTGTAACGGTCGAAACAGTTTCTCGACCACAGCCTGGGGGGCTATGCCCCCCAGGACCCCCCCTTGGATAGCGTTGTTGAAAATATTCCAACATTCTCCCCCTATTTTCAAAAACCATAAAACAAAGTTAAAAAACTTTTAAATCAGAGTGACTGCATCACCGAAGTGATCGCCTAGGTACCCGAGTGGGGATCAAGCCAACGTAGTTCAAGCACAATTGAGACTAAGCATCATCGTTGAAATCAACACATAAATGATAGGTATCTTTGGATTTGAACCTTCACTTACTGTAAGAAACTCAAAGCCTTATCGAGATTCTATGGTGAAACTAGTCTTGAACCAAGTATCCCTTATGATAAAACCGGAGTCTCCACACATATTGATTTCATAAATCATGTGTTTTGTAACCAAGCACGTTAATGGCCTTGTGCTTATATCCTTATTCATGAGTCTTCTCTAGAGAACGGTCTTCTTCTCTTAGGAAACGGCCTGATTTCCATACTCATATAGGTAAGTATCGAAGGTGTTTCTGCGATACACCTTTTACTAATCACAGACTCATTAAGGATTTACATCCATATTATTTTCTTGCAGAACCCAGCACTAATTAGAAATGGGAAGTTTTATATTAGTGCTCCATAATCTACATCCATAACTTGTTGGTACCACATTGAACCTTGTTTATCTTTTTCAAAACATAGGTTGGGTTTATGCTATGGGAGATCAAACTTCTTTCACAGACCTTAGTACCATTTCTTTACTTTTTATTGAAACCACCGAACTTGGTAGACTCTTCGTAAATGGGTCTGCCAAATTCCTCTTTGATTCAATAAAGTTAACCGTAACCACTCACCTCTTGAGTAGTTGCCTAACCATTTGATGTCTAAGACTTGCATGTCTTGACTTTCCATTATAAGTCTTATTTGAGACATTATAGATGGTAGCTTGATTATCACAATTAATCAAGACCGCCGGAGTTGGCTTCTTCCAAAATGGAATTTCCATAAGTAGGTTCCTAAGCCATTCAGCCTCATTACATGTGTGACGGACCGGAAAATTACGCCTTTGGCGCGTTGCGCCTCAGGCCGTAACTCCCCCGATGCGCCATGATGATGAAGCTACGATCCTGGGCCTTAGGGCTAGGCAAATGCACGTCCATTTGCCATTGCAAGCATGCTCGTGGAGCATGATGCATCTAACTTAGCTTCCACACCATTCCAACTTACCCTTGTTCCGCACAGGGGTTTATTAAGGACATAAGGCCAATGCTAATGTATTTTTCATGCATCTCCTGGCTTTGCCTTTACGTAGGGAATTCATCACTTTGAATTTCCTAGCTAGCTGAGCAACCGTCATTGTCCGGGCATAAGCCTTGGACTTTGGCGTAGGCCGCACCAAGCCCTCGTCATTTCCTACGTTACCTCGCTTACCAACTCTTTATACCTTGATAGGAAGTATGAGCATCCACTTGCTGGCATGCAACTAAGCCTCATCAAGTACGGCCACAATCATCTCTTGCGTCGAGCTGCCGAGATTAGATGATATGAGGGGCCGAATGTCGCAATCATCTCCGAATTAGATGATATGAGCGATAAAGTGCTGGACCGGCAATGCTGCAACTCATTGCGGCTGCCTCGTACCCTTCCCTACTCTAAAGGGATCAAGCACATTCCGTAGTTCATCCGAGAAGGGATAGAAACTTAAACCAAATCGTTTGCAAGGTTGTGGCCTAGCAAAACGGTAATGGCCTTGGTTCGTATAGGCCATTCCGCCAAGATGCATAATGATTATGCATCATCGGGTCCGCGTCGTGGCATAGTGATGCCAACGCATCAAATACCCTCTTCGAAAGGCTACGCAACTATAAATGAGCCTTAGGCATCATTTATGCTCTTCCAAACTAAGCTATGAAGCTTACTTGGTACATAGTCCGCATATGCACCTTCAACCAACTACCCCTCCCTATATATGTCTTAATGGAATTTCTACAAGTATGGAAAGGGGAGCATATTGACATGCTTGCTTCACTATTCATGGCCGTTGCCATATATATTTCTCGAAGGACCGGCAATGATTGTCGAGTTTCCGTTCTGTTGCACAATGATTACGCACCACTCGTTCCGTCCGCGCACAATGATTATGCGACATTCTCTTTGGCATATCGCATAATGATTATGCAATATTCTCTCGAATGTACCTCTCTCTTCGGTCGATGCACAATGATTGTGCGATATTGGTTGTTGGCCAATAACTCTCATAATGCGCAATGATTACGCTGTAAGCTCAAGGCCCCTACCCAATCGGCCTAATGCATCATGATGATGCAATATTGTCCCTTGGCAAATGCCAAACATAATACGCCACTTTTGGCGCGGTATTGGCCTTAACCCAATCCACCTTTTCACGCTGCGAAGCTTTGGATGAAGCTTCATCACAAGCAAATGGCGCATCTTTTAGCATGCGCCATGCTAAAAACACGGGGTGTTACATTATCACACCCTTCAAAGAATTTCGTCCCCGAAATTCAAAACCAAAGCTATTGTGGACAATCTCTTCGAGTTGGATTTCCTGAGCAAAAGTCCCCGTACTGAGGAAGCTCGAAATCGCGGGTTTCTTCAAGTTGTCATGAACAACAATTTAGACCTTCTGAGCACATGTCCCATACCACCTGCCCAGGGATCCAAAAGTGCCCACAACAAAACCAAGAATCGCAATTGGCCAGTGCCAAGAGGATATCTCGACAAGGTATCCTGAATGCGCATCCCATACTACGCACTCAGAAGTCCCTAAGGTTCACAAGGTTGAAAGATGTCATCGAAATGACAAGAAAAACTCAACGCAACACCGTGAGGACCAATCTCTCTAATGCCCAGTGCGGTTGTATGCAAGCCACCGTCCTCGACGGATTTACCGGTTGCCACCCGTAAGTGGGATGCTAGTACACGACAACGCACACCGTTGGCCAGTGCCAACGTGTGGGGATGATCAGTCCCATTGTCTCACCCACCGTCCCAGACGGTCTTCCGATGCTCGTAAGCGGGGTGCCACAGAGGCCTGGCAAACTCACAAAAGACTTATACAAGCTCAACTCGATTCGCAATGTAACCGGCATAGCAAAGATTACCAACTCTTTCCGCGCATAAGTTGGCCTACTCTCCAACTTAAAGTTTTTCCGTTAAGGAAAATACTGCCAATGAGTCCACTCCGCACAAGTCCCTAGAGTTTTCTCGGAACTTGCTCGATACCATCCGTGACGGACCGGAAAATTACGCCTTTGGCGTTGTAAACTCCCCGGATGCGCCATGATGATGAAGCTACGATCCGGGCCTTAGGGCTAGGCAAATGCACGTCCATTTGCCATTGCAAGCATGCTCGTGGAGCATGATGCATCTAACTTACTTCCACACCATTCCAACTTACCCTTGTTCCGCATGGTTTATTAAGGACATAAGGCCAATGCTAATGTATTTTTCATGCATCTCGGCTTTGCCTTTACGTGGGAATTCATCATTGAATTTCCTAGCTTCATTGCAACCGTCATTGTCCAGGTATAAGCCTTGGACTTTGGCGTAGGCCGCACCAAGCCCTCGTCATTTTCCTACGTTACCTAAACTTACCAACTCTTTATAGCTTGATAGGAAGTATGAGCATCCACTTGCTGGCATGCAACTAAGCCTCATCAAGTATGGCCACAATCATCTCTTGCGTCGAGCTACCGAGCTTAGATGATATGAGGGGCCAGAATGTCGCTCATATCATCTAATTCGGAGATGATTGCGACATTCTGGCCCCTCATATCATCTAAGCTCGCAGCTCGACGCAAGAGATGATTGTGGCCGATTTGATGAGGCTTAGTTGCATGCCAGCAAGTGGATGCTCATACTTCCTATCAAGGTATAAAGAGTTGGTAAGTGAGGTAACGTAGGAAATGACGAGGGCTTGGTGCGGCAATACGCCAAAGTCCAAGGCTTATGCCTGGACAATGACGGTTGCTCACTAGCTAGGAAATTCAAGATGAATTCTCTACGTAAAGGCAAAGCCGAGATGCATGAAAAATACATTAGCATTGGCCTTATGTCTTTAATAAACCCTGTGCGGAACAAGGGTAAGTTGGAATGGTGTGGAAGCTGTTAGATGCATCATGCCCACGACCATGCTTGCAATGGCAAATGGACGTGCATTTGCCTAGCCCTAAGGCCCGGATCGTAGCTTCATCATCATGGCGCATCGGGGGAGTTACGGCCTGAGGCGCAACGCGCCAAAGGCGTAATTTTTCGGTCCGTCACAACATGCATCCGTTAAGGCTATTAATTCTGAAAACATTGTTGAATCGGAAATACAAGTCTGCTTCTTGGAACTCCAAGACACAGCAGCACCCCTTAATGTAAAGATCCATCCAGACGTTGATTTGGACTTGGCCTCTACATCGTTCCAGCTTAGCATCGCTGTACCCTTCCAAAGGCAGGGATAGCCTTGGTAATGCAAGCCAAAATTCATTGTACCTTTCAAGTAAGCCATAACCCTTGAAACTGCTTTCCGGTTCATATCCTGGATTACTTGAGAAACGACATAACACCCCCACGGCTTGGGGTATGTCCGGTCTTGTGCAATGCATAGCATACATAAGACTTCCAATGACACTGGAATACTCAAGTTGTGCATGAGTACGTCCGGTGTTCTTCTTTAACTTGATAGTATGGTCTAAAGGAGTAGGCACTGGATTGTCATCAAAGTGACCATACTTCTTGAGAAATTTTCAATATAATGAGATTGGGTTAAAGCCAACTCATTTCCCTTTCTTAGATCTTAATTCCCAAGATTACATCACCTCTCCTAAATCCTTCATATCAAAGTTAGAGCTAAGAAACTTCTTTGTTTCTTCCACAAATGATATGTCGATCCAAAAATAAGCATATCATCAACATACAAACAGAGAATTACACATCCGTAACTATCATGCTTACTATAGATACATTTATCCGCATCATTCACCACAAAACCATATGACAAAACCACTTTGTCAAACTTCTCATGCCATTGCATGGGAGCTTGCTTCAAGCCATAAAGAGATTTTACGTACTTGCAAACCTTCTTTTCTTGGCCTGGCAATATGAAACCTTCAGGTTGTTCCATATATATTTCTTCTTCCAAATCTCCATTTAGGAAGGCGGTTTTGACATCCATTTGATGAATAATTAACTTGTGAATAGAAACAAGAGCTATTAAACAACGAATAGATGAGATGCGAGCAACATGAGCATATTTATCAAAGTAATCAATTCCATGTATTTGCTTATAACCCTTAGCAACTAATCTGGCTTTGAACTTATCAATGGAACCATCAGCATTCATCTTTCTCTTGAAAATCCATTTACATCCAATAGGCTTTACGCCCGGAGGTAAATCACAATATATCCAAGTATCGTTGGTCAAAAGAGAATTCTTTTCATCATTGATAGACTCTTTCCAAAAACTAGCATATTTGGAACTCATAGCCTCAGCATAAGGTTTAGGGTCATCATCAACATGCATAACATATTTGGTAACACTAAAAATTCTATTCTTATTACCTTCTACAAGATATGTTATAAAGTCTGACCAAAATTTTTTCTCTATTCTTGCTCTCTTACTCCTTCTAGGTTCGATATCTTCTATGGGTTGAGAAGTATCCTCCATGTCTCGAGTAGAAACAGAATGATCATCATTCTCATTAGTCTCTTCAGATTCTAGACTAGGTAACATTGAGTTCTCCATGGGTTGCATTTGAGAACTGTTACTATTTAAGTTCTCAAAGAATTCCACATCTACAGATTCTATAATCTCAAAAGTGTCAAGGATTAAAAATCAGAGGTGATACTATTAAGAGAGTATCCCACAAAAGCACATTTATAAGCCCCGTTTCCCAGCTTTTGGTCTTTTAGGATCAGGCTTTGAACATATGCTAAGCAACCCCAGACTTTAAGTCTCTTCAAGTTTGGTTTCCTTAAACCACAATTCATAAGGAGAAACATTCTTCTTTTTCAAAGGAACTCTATTCAAAATATAACATGCAGACAAATATAGCTTCACCCCACAAAGAATTAGGCAAACTAGAACTTATAAGCATGCAATTAACCATATCAATCAAAGTTCTATTTTTCCTTTCAACCATACCATTTTGTTGAGGTGTATAAGGTGCAGTAAATTGATGAATTAAACCATGCTCTTGACAAAAGAATTTAAATTCATTAGGAAAATATTCACCACCACGATCAGAACGTAAAATCTTAATTTTCAGTCCTAATTGTGTCTCTACTTCTGCTTTGTATATTTTGAATATGTCAAAAACATCATCCTTAGATTTCATCAAATATGTATAAGCATATCTAGTACTATCCTCTATAAAAGTGACATAATACTTATTTCAACCACGAGTGGCAGAACCATGCAAATCACCCACATCACTGTGTACTAATTCAAGTAAGGAAGAATTTCGTACTACAGACTTATGGGAAGAATTTCGTACTACAGGCTACGCCCCCTAGGACCCCCCTTGGATAGCGTTGTTGAAAATATTCCAACACTTGTCACCCTATGAAAAAGTGGTGGACCATTATAAAGACTGCGCACCGTCCATTTCAGTGACAGTATTGCTAATAGTAGCCAACGCTGGTGGCATCTCTAGTAATAGTAGTGAAGCTGGTTGTACCGCCGTAAAAACATTATTCACAAGGAGTTGGCTGTGTGCCACCTTGATTGCTTTGGAACGTCCGAGCGCTCACACTGGTGACTTTTAGTTGGCACTGGACTAGAAACAAACTTTTTGGGTTGTGGTCATATGACTCATTTTCTGTCATCAATATATATTCTTTGTATTGAAGGTTAATTGAAGCAAAGAATTGCTGCCACTGAGGGGCATGCCAGACGTTAGGAATAACAGAAAATAGGTCATTTGTCCAACATTTTTTAAAACGTTGTTCAAATGGACGAGTAAAAATTATATATGGGTGAAATGAACACAAAAAAAATAACAACGGTCCCCCCAAAAAATCATAGGTCCCCAAAAAAATGATTCCATTTTAACATGAGATGATCCCAACCCCAATATTGAGGGTTCTAGACATTAGTGGCCTTTTTAGGTTTTCAGGCCCTGAAACTCATGAGTCATGAAATTGTGTAGCCTTTGGAACATATTTTTCATTTTAATCAATCTACCAAGTTGCTTGATGATTACACCAGTTTCATACTTTGATATGAGATTTGTTTCAAGGAAAGAAAAAAACGGAAAATGGGTCATTTGTCCAAAAAATTTAAAACATGGTTCAAATGGACGAGTAAAAATTATTATGGGTGGAATGGACACAAAAAAAATAGCAAGGATGAAACTGGATTCATACTGGCTTAAACTTAAAAAATAGCGAGGATGAAACTGGATGCATCCTGATGTAAAATAAAAATAAGAAAAAGAATTTGAAAATTGGTAGGATGAAACTGGTTACATCCTGGCTATTTTTATATTTTTGTCCATTTAAACAGTTGTTTATGGGTAAAAATCGTTTCTGCGGATTTCGGTAAATTCGGTAGGTGAGTGAGAAACTGGTTCAAACCCTAAACAAATGTGCTGCACGTGAGCACTTTGTAGATTCGAGAGATCAATCTGTACAAGTCCGGCCTAAACCAAGAAATGGCCGTTCCAGACTTGCTTCGGTCACAAAGTGGAGGAGAAGGGTTGATTTGGGGAGGGAAGCAAAGAAAGGTGTTGAGACCATAATAATTCTGGGAGAGTAGTGTCTCAACTTGTATCAGAAAGTGGAAGCTTCGTAAGCTTGCAAGAGATGAAAGCTTTTGGAGAGCTTGCAAAGTTGCCTTTTCTTAGAGTGTAGTATTTTTCTCCTGACCGAGACTTGTTGTCTGGTGGAAATAGGTAAGACCTATTTATACAAGTCGAGATTGAAACGTACGCTGGCCTCATGAAGGAAGAGAGTAAAGGGTGAAATAATGGGAGGAGGTGGTAACCGCATGGTGTTAATGGGTGAAAACGTTTTCACCATTATTTCCTCATTTATTTGACCGCTTTATTCCTTTTCACGCTTTCTAATGTGAGCGTAGTGTACGCTGCAAGCTGTGACTGCCAAACCAAAACCCTGGAAAGCATCCCCCAGTTCGTGTTGATATCTCGAGTATTGGTTGCACCTTGAGTGCAAGTGGCGCTGCTAGTGGCGCGTGTGGCATGTGCCATTGGCATGTGCGAATGCCTTGGTGGTAGGTTGTACGTTGAGTGTAAGTGGCAATGCCGTGAGCTGCTAGTGGCGTGTGTGGCATGTGCCAATGGCATGTGCGTAATGCCTTGGTGGTAGGTTGCATGGTTTGCAAATTAGGCTACCGGGGCTGTGGGTTTTGGCATGTGACAATGGCGCGTACGGTTGAATTGGCCTAGGTTGCACGACTTGGTGTTAGGCTACCAGCGCACATTAGGGCCACGACTAGGTGATGAAGGCTACCAATGATGCGTGTTGGCATGTGCCAATGGCATACGTGGCTTTAGGGCCGTGGCCTTGGTAGGGAAAAGCTACCAAGAATGTTGGCAGGTGCCAATGGAATGCGTGGCTGTTAGGTCGTGGCCTTGGTAGGAAAAGCTACCAGCGTGCATGTTGGCATGTGCCAATGGCATGCGTGGTCGCGAGGGCCGTGGCCTTGGTAGAAAAAGCTACCAAATGAGCATGTTGGCATGTGCCAATGGCATGCGGGTCAAGGGCCGTTCTTCGTAGGAAAAGCTACCAGCGAGCATGTTGGCAGGTGCCAATGGCATGCGTGGCCGTTAGGGCCGTGGCCTTGGTAGGAAAAGCTACCAGCGAGCATGTTGGCATGTGCCAATGGCATGCGTGGTCATAGGGCCGTGGCCTTGGTAGGAAAAGCTACCAAATGAGCATGTTGGCATGTGCCAATGGCATGAGTGGCCGTTAGGGCCGTGGGCCTTGGTAGGAAAAGCTACCAGCGAGCATGTTGGCGTGCAGCCAATGGTGCATGCGTGGGTCAGTTAGGGCCGTGGCCTTGGTAGGAAAAGCTACCAATGGCATGTTGGCATGTGCCAATGGCATGTGTGGCCGACTTGGCCTAGGTTGCATGGTTTGTAAGCCTAGGGCGCTATATTTTGCATGTGCCAATGGCATAGTGGCTTGGAAATATGGCCTGTGGTATGTGTTGGCATGTGCCAATGGCACGTACGGCCATGTTGACCTAGTTGCACGTTTTGCAAGCCTAGGGCGCTATATTTGGCATGTGCAAATGGCATAGCGGCTTGGAAATATGGCTTGTGGTACGTGTTGGTATGTGCCAATGGCACGTACGGCCAGGTTGACCTAGTTTCACGTTTTGCAAGCCTAGGGCGCTATATTTGGCATGTGCCAATGGCATAGCGGCTTGGAAATATGGCTTCTCGTACGTGTTGGCATGTGCCAATGGCACGTACGACCATGTTGACCTAGTTGCACGTTTTGCAAGCCTAGGGCGTTATATTTGGCATGTGCCAATGGCATAGAGGCTTGGAAATATGGCTTGTGGTACGTGTTGGCATGTGCCAATGGCACGTACGGCCATGTTGACCTAGTTGCACGTTTTGCAAGCCTAGGGCGCTATATTTGGCATGTGTCAATGGCATAGCGGCTTAGTTTGGCCTGGTTGCCAATGAGTGCGATATGTAGTTTGGTTTTGGCGTCGCTGCCATGGTGCGCAGTGTGCGTCTTGGTTTTGGCGTCGTTTCCATGGTGCAGCAGTGCGGCTTGGTTTTGGCGCCGCTGCCATGGTGCGTAGTGTGCGGCTTGGTTTGGCATCGCTGCCATGGTGCGCAGCAGTGCGGCTTGGTTTGGCATCGTTGCCATGGTGCGCAAAGTGCGGCTTGGTTTGGCATCGCTGCCATGGTGCGCAAAGTGTGCGCTTGGTTTGGCATCGCTAAGCCATGGTGCGCAGCAGCGGCTTGGTTTGACGCCGCATTGCTGGTGCGCAGCGGCTTGGTTTTGGCGTCGTTGCCATGGTGCTTGCAGATGCTGTTGGTTTGGCATCGTTGCCATGGTGCGCAAAGTGCGGCTTGGTTTGGCATCGCTAAGCCATGGTGCGCAATGTGCGGCTTGGTTTGGCATCGTTGCCATGGTGCGCAGAGCAGTGCGGCTTGGTTTGGCATCGCTGCCATGGCGCGCAGGTGCGGCTTGGTTTGGCATCGCTGCCATGGTGCGCAGCAGCGGCTTGGTTTGGCGTCGTTGCCATGGTGCGCAAGCAGGTGATTGGTTTTGGCGCCGTTGCCATGGTGCGAAGTGTGCGCTTTGGTTTGGCATTGTTGCCATGGTGTGCAGATGCGGCTTGGTTTGGCATCGTTGCCATGGTGCGCAGCAGTGCGGCTTGGTTTTGGAATTAGGGTCTCGTGGTCGAAAACCCTAACCTGGTATTTTGAAAAAATACCCCTATTAATTATTTACACCGAGTTAAATGCTCTTAGTTAATGTGTTGCGGGTAACACTAGGTCATGGGGTTTTACGATTTTACCCCTTGTTTAAAAAACCACCATCAACAACAGTATCAAAATATAAATATCTTTTTCACCCCAGAATTATTGATTTTGGTCTTTTTTAACCAATTTTGTGTAGAAATAAATGCTGATTCCACCGGTACATCGGACGGCAATGAAGTACTTTGTCTTTATTTTCTTACGAAAACCACGTTGGTGGTCTTGGACTCGTGGCCCCAGATTTCGTTTTCGGTTTTGCAAATTCATGCAAAAGGATATTAGAGATGGACTAGTACTGCTCTCTTTTGAGGTACTCCCAACTTTAATAAGACATGATGAACCATGCATCTCTGCCGGTGAACATTGACTTGTAAAATGTGTGAATGACACGAGTGAGCATCCCCTCTCATTTCTATATAAGTGAGTTTCTCTACTCATCTGTGAGACAGAAAACATTGAAGTACTTCTGAGAATTGCATCAGTAAGCCTGAGATTTTGGGTGAACTAGAAAGGAGGAGCAGAAGAATAAGAAGAAAAAGGTCCGTCTTTTCATACTCTCTTTTGAGTTTCTGCGCTTCATTGGCTTTTCTTTTTTCTTTGTAACTTGTTGAATGGTTCTTTTTATCTGAATTAGGGGCAATAAAAACAAGAATGGATCTTGGATTTAAGATGGGTTTTGTGTGGGAATGTGGTGGTGGAGACTCAAAAAAAAACCTGAATCAAGACGCAACAGCATGATGATATTTCCTCTCAAAAATTGCTTGTGGGAGATATGCCAGTGTGGAACAACTATCAACAATTGTTCCTTTTCGGTCTCCTGAATTGGATTTTGATATCTCCGGTATTCCCAACTTGAATGGATTTCATATGCACCATAATGCAGTGCTTTCGGGAGTTGTTTTTACTTTTATGTCTCGGATAACAAAGATTCCTCCTCCATTTTTAAGCAGTGAGCAAATTTCTTCTGCACTTCTCCAGATCAAGCTATTTATAAAGCATGGATGTATGGAGCACCAAAACCAATCAGGCCATCGACGGTTCGAACAAATGAGGCAAAATATCCTGATTGTTTCCAACCGTTGTTTGAAGATCTTCAATCACTTGATCAGATCCAATAACGCCCTGAACAAAAAGTATCCATACGGGGCTTCCATGTCCATATCCATTATTCACAAGCTTCAACAACATCAAACTTTAGGCAGAGAGGCAGAGTGCTAAATTAATTATTATTATTATTATTATTTTTTTAAATAGTGCTAAATTAATTACAAAGCCTAATGTTACTACTAGCAAAGCCTTAATTACATATTAAATAAATCCGAATTCAGATTAAATGTGAACATTACGGTTTAAGTTATTTCATTATAACGTTTTTCCTCTCTAAACAATTGTAAACGATTTAAAGTAACCATAATATCCAAATGTATGCCTTGGATTATGTCTGATCTGAGAATTTTCCCTCAATGAAAAGATCAAGTGCTGATAAGGCCCAATTACCGGGCCACTAGTTGGTCCCCTGGGAATTTGAATAGCAGAATAGGACTAACTCGATCATTCGAACTCACCATGAATACAGACGAGGTTGTTTTTTGCTTGCATGTGGTGGCAGCCCCATGGGTCACTGTCTAATTGTGCTAAATTAGCCAAAACAGCATATTGAGAGACGGAGTGATGATCAGTGATGGACCAGTACTAGCTAGTGCATGAATTAGGAAAATGATTTGACGCATCACCACCAACTTGTGATGAACTGGTAAGCTCCAGTACCAGTACTACTTAAAATGCATTGCACTATGAATAAGGTTAATCAAAGAGATGGACCACTGTCCATAGAGGTACTAGCTAGTTCCCCAACTATTATTAGGTTTCATTGATTTCTCCTCTCAATATTTAAATGTAAGGATGAAATCCACAATTTTGAACCCAACTATCATAATACATTTTGTATTTTTAACCAGTAACATATAATCTAAAAGTATGCGATAATCAAATGCTCAAGGCTAGGTGCACCACATGGTTTGTCATACAAAGTAGGCGATGCGTACGTCTGCGGTCATGGCCTTTATCATGGGTCAATTATTCACCTTGCAAAAATTAGCTAAGAGAGCGTAGAGTGATGGAGTGATCGAGGTACTGGACCACTGACTAAATTAGGAAACGATTTGACGCATCACCAACTCCAGTACCAGTACCAAGTCTCTTATAGGAAAATGATAAAACACATCCATATGATGCTCTGCTATGCTTGAAACAAAAATCAGAGTTCGAATGGTTGTCATCGCTCTAGCTAAGTAGCCACAGAGTCAAGTGTTGCATCATGAAAGTGATGGACAACTAGTGAGGTACTCCCAACTTTAATAATGAGACATGAACTCATGCATCTCTGTCGGTGAACACTGATTCGTAATATGTGTGAATTACACGAGTGATGAGTCTAGCTCTCTACTCATTGTGACGAGAGAAAGGAAATTGAATTATGATAATTGCATCACTTAGATTGAGATTTGTGGTGAACTAGAAAGAGTATGATCTCATGAATTTAATTCATTCTTAAACTTCATTAATGAAATGTAAAACACACACAAGAGAGTCCAACACTCTCGGTATTAATACAAAGATGGAAGTTGTCCGTACAGGACAGGCTGTAAAGAATACAGCTCATATGTTTGCTGACCGCCAATGACACGAGCTGATCACACATGTGAAACCAGACTGAATTGCTTAACCTGCACTGCTTCTTTAGTCGTATCCTGCACCACTTCATCTGGTAAGCTAATATCCCCCCTCAAGCTCATGGGAGCATCAATCACATTGAGTTTGAATCTAAGCTCAGCAAAGCGTGGACCATGAAGTGGTTTTGTGAAGATATCAACGATTTGGTCCAAAGTATTAACATAGAACACATCGAGAGCCTTGGACTGCACCAGTTCTCTGTTTCATTTTGGAATGTAGAACAGGATTGGAGGCAAGAGAGAGGGAGCTAATGTAGTCACAACCAAGTCTAGGAATACCTGAAATAGGAAAATGAAGATCCTGGAGAAGATAACATATCCAAACAATTTCAAAAGACTATGAGCAAGTGTCCCAGTATTCTGCTTCTGTGCTGGATCTGGCAACAATACTTTGCTTTTTAGAAGACCATGAAACTACATTTGAACCCAAATACACACAGTAACCACCAGCTGACCTTTTATCATCAATGTAGCCAGCCCAATCAGCATCTGAAAATCCCAAAAGATATGTAGAACCTTTAACAAACTTCAAACCAAAACTGAGAGTGCCCTTGATATATTTAAGGATTCTTTTAGCAGCTAGAAGATGATGCACTCTGGGATGTTGCATATGCTGACAAACCAAATTCACATCATAAGAAAGCTCAGGTCTTGTCCATGTAAGATAATGAAAGGATCCAACTAATGATCGATACTCATAAGGATCATCCAACAGATCACCAACATCTTTTGAAAGCTTTTCTGAAGCAGCAATAGGAGTGGAACAAGCTTTAGCACCTTCCATATGAAACCTGGTAAGCAAATCCACAACATACTTGGTTTTAGAAAGTATCAGAGCCTCTTTTCACTTCAAGCCCTAAAAAATAATGAAGATCACCCATATCTTTTATGGGAAATTGAAGCTGAAGTTGAGAGATAACTGATGTTAGAAATGCTGGAGAGGAGCCTGTTAATAATATGTCATCAACATAGATGAGTGCCACTGTAAGATGTTGACCTTGATGATGCACAAAGAGTGAAGGATCAGCAGTAGAATTCACAAACTTCAAAACAATGAGAGCTGTACTCAGTTTCTCATACCAAGCCCTTGGTGCTTGTTTCAAGCCATAGATAGCTTTGTGTAATAAAAACATGATTTGGCTTCTCCGGGTCTATAAATCCACGGAGGTTGTGTCATATACACAAGAGTTTCCTTCAAATCACCATGAAGAAAAGCATTACTTACATCTAATTGATGTATCTTCCAATCAAACTGCACTGTCATTGATAAGATAATTCTGATAGTTGTAGGTCTTGCTACTACAATAAATGTCTCTTCAAAATCAACACCATGTTGTTGATGATATCCTTTAGCCACAAGTCTTGCCTTGTGTTTATCAATGGTGCCGTCAGCTTTGTGTTTCACCCTGAAAACCCACTTGCAACCTACTAAATGTTGGTCTGGAGAAGGTGCAACAAGAGACCATGTTCCTTCCTGTTGTAAGGCTGTGAATTCATTTGCAGAAGCAACTCTCCATACTTTGAGTTTGTTAGCAGCAGTAATACAAGTAGGCACTGACATAGTGTTGGCAAGCAATGTAAGAGGTAACTTATGTTTTGTAGCAAAATATGACTTTGGTGTTCTTATACCATTTTTACCCCTTAGTCATGTTATGAACATTATGTATGAGTGGCAATGCTGGAGCAGGTGGAGGAGATGGTTCTTTATCAAAACTTAAGGATGGAGATGAAGAGAATGATAGTGAAGAATCATCTGTGGAAGTAATGACAGTAGGAGACACAATATCTTTAAATGGAAAAGACTTTTCATTGAATGTGACATGTCTAGAGATGTAAACATGACCTGTGGAAGGATCAAGACATCTATAGCCTTTTTGAGTTAGACTATAGCCAATAAAGATGCAATGTTTGCTTCTGGGTTCTAATTTAGTAGAAGTATATGGCTTCAACCAAGGAAAATAAGAGCATCCAAAAACTTTGAGAAAATCATAATCTAGTTTTCTATGAAAAATCATTTCAAAAGGAGTAACAAAGTGAATAGCTCTAGTAGGCAACCTATTAATGAGATGATTGGCAGTAAGAAGTGCCTCAACCCAGTATGATATTGGCAATCCTGACTGAAAGAGAAGTGTTCTAGTAACACCTAATAAATGCTTGTATTTTGTCTCAGCAACACCATTTTGTTATGGTGTATGCACACAAGTCATTTCATGAGTTATTCCCTTTTGAGTGCAGAATTGAGTAAGAAATTCATTTAGAAATTCTCCTCCATTGTCTGTTCTGATTGTGATAACAGAATGAGACAGTAATTTTTCAATTCTAAGTACAAAGGCATGAAAATCATGTTTAAAATCAGCTTTGGATGTTAAAGGTAGGACCCAACAATATTTGGTGTAATCATCAACTATATTAGCATAATAGAAAGAACCAGAAATGGAAGGTTCACTACAAGGACCCAAAAGATCCATGTGCAACAACTCTAGAGGTTGATGTGCACTGGTACAAGAAAGTTGGAAGTTTTTGACTTCTATAGACTTTACAATCCATACAAGTAAAAAGTTTATGTGCTACATTTTTGAGTTGTAGATGATTACAAATTTTCTGAAAAGTTTGAAATGAGGGATGACCAAATCTTCTGTGAAGAAGATTATTGTCTGTTATTGTGGATGATAATGCATGAGTGGAAGGATTGATTTTGATTGGATAGAGTCCATTTTTATGTGGACCTTGGAAGAGAATCTTCCCAGAGCTCAATTCCTTCACAGAAAAACCATGAGAGTCAAGAGTTATGTAAATTTATGGAATGAAAGAAGGTTATGAGATGATTGTGGGACTAGAAGTATGTCATTAAGAGAGAAAGAATGCTCCAGAACATGTTTATTGGCAGATCCAATGTGAGTAATAGGCATACCTCCTCCATTTGTTATCTTGATGATTTTAGCACCATCATAATGAGAATTAGCACCACTGTCTGCAATCCATTCATCAGTATCAAAAATATCTGCTGCTGCTAGCATAACACTAAGATTAGCTGGTGGTTTTCTTCCTTTGTAGGAGAAGTTTAGCCTTTGACTGCAGACATCTGCTAAGTGACCTTTTGTAAGACAGATTTGACATTCTGGTTCATCATCAAGAGTATACCCTTTGCCTGATGCATTTCTTGTAAAAATGTTTGGATTTGGATATCTACCAAAAACACCTCTTCCTCTATAACCACCTCTGTGATTGTAAGATCCTCTATATCCACCTCTGTTAGCCATAAATGCTTTTGTTTATGTATCATTCTTCACAGTCTTGACTCTTTCACTTATAACTGCTTCTTCACTAAGCAGATTATTATGCAATTCAATACAACTTACTGGAGGATTACGATGACGCATAGCAGTTGCAAAAGGTATGTAATCTGAATTTAAGGCTTTTAGAGTAATAACTACTAATTCCTTATCTGATATTACCTCTACTGCTGCAGCTAGTTGATCTGAAAGTCCTCTAATCTCATTAATAAAAGCAGGTACAAATTTGTTACCTTGAGTAATTGAAAGCAATTTTGTGCGCAGTTGAATCGAGTGTGTGGATGATGCTCTAGCAAATCTGTCCTCAATGCTGGTCCATAGTTGATGAGAGGAAGTAGATCTAGAGAAGTAAGCAATTACAGTATCTGAAATCTTCGAATTGTCCACATAATGATAGATGAGTCTTCATCCATCAAATATGTGTAGCTAGGATTCTCTATTCCATTTTCTTGATTCCTCCTGCTGGTGTATTGAACTTGACATTCATGAGATCCATCCAAGAATCGCATCAATTTGTATTTTTGAATCACCGGATTCATGAGATTCTTCCAGGTAATGAAATTATCTTCTTTGAGTTTAAGAGTAATGAAATGAGTGAGTTGATTGAGAGGTACTCTAGAGAAGGAATTTGAGGTTGGATTTTCCATTGAAGTTGAAAAATCTTGAAGAAAACAGATCTGAAAGATAGAGTTTGTAAAGAAAAAAATCAAAAAAGACACAGTTGATCAGATAGATTTTGGTACCTCTGATCAAGAAAATAGCAAAGAAGAATTTTTTTATTGCGAAAGTTGTTGAAGAATCAGATCTTGAAGATGAAAATTTAGAGATCACACTAAAAAGAACTACTTGATTCAATTAATGAAAGATAATTAAATGTAGAGACATACACATGATCGAATTAGAGGTTGAAAAAACCTTTCCTGGCTGATACCATACTAACAGTATGATCTCATGAATTTAATTCATTCTTAAACTTCATCAATGAAATATAAAACACACACACAGAGAGTCCAATACTCTCAAAAGATTAATACAAAGATGGAAGTTGTCCATACAGACAGGCTATAAAGAATACAACTCATATGTTTGCCAACCGCCCATGACACGAGTTGATCACACATGTGAAACCAGATCAATTGCTTAACCTCGCATTGCTTCTTTAGTCGTATCCTGCACCACTTCATCTGGTAAGCTAATAAGTACTGCTTCAAATGCATGCATGTGAAGCTTTGTCTTTGCTTAAAAAACAAACACCAGAATATGCAATACACATCTAGTTAGTATCCGTGTGGATTGGTCAATTCCAATCCTCCGGGGAATTCGAAACCTAAACACAACTAGATTTTTACTCGGCATTTGGCATTAAACTCGGGTCACTCGAACTCACCAAGAATCATGATTAAGCTACCTGATCATGCCATGGCCCCATGGTTCACTCTTTCACAATGCAAAGTTAGCAAAGAGAGAATAAAGAGATGGAATGATCAGTGATGGACTACTGCTAATTTTGGAAAATGATTTGACGCATCACCAACTTGTGAACAAGTACATATAATGCACTGGCTTTCCTTAAAAAAGAACACCAGAATTGTGAACATGTGAAAGGACAATTGTCCCACATCACTAGTTTCCGCATAATGAACTTAAAATATAATATGGAAGCGCCGCTCCACTCATTGCCAATTGGTTTTGAGTTGGATGCCCGGATTCTAACATGGTATCAGAGCGGGATATTTTTGACAAGTCATTTAATCGCGCCTTTATTCTGTGCCACCCGATTTATTGTCCACGCGTTAGACCCAACGAGGCTACACGTGAGCGGGCGTGTTGAGACTAATAGTCTCACATTGTTTGGGCAATCTAAGATCCTGTTTATAATCCTTAGGGCCTCTCCACTCATTGCCAATTGGTTTTGAGTTGGATGCCCGCAAACTTTAACATGGTATCAGAGCTAGGCCCCTATGCGGGGTTGTTTGTACCATAAGTAAAAATACCACTTAATGGGCCAAATTGATACTTGAATCATGTTTTGGTCCTCATCCAAGCCCACTAACCAGTCAACCAAGGTAGCCCACCAGTCTACACAGACCGGTCAATGATCAAAGTCGGTCAACTATCAAAGTCAACTTCCGGTCAAGGTCAATGGTCAAAGTCGGTCAACAGTCAAAGTCAAGCGTCGGTCAACTATCGAAGACAGTCGCACCCCAAGCCAGTTTTTAGTTTTGTAACCAGCAATGCTGCAAACCAATTCCTAGCCAAAAATTCTTCCGCACTGCCAACTAGTCTCCAACCATGCTGTCGACCAGTCTCCAACCATGCTCCACCCACGCTGTCAGCCATCATGTCTGTCAACCAGTCTCCAACCATGCTGCCAGCCAGCCTCTATCCACGCTGCCGGCCATCACGTCTGTCAACCATCAAGCCAGTCCTTGCCCACGCAGAATTGTTCACCACAAGTGTCCACCAATACCCAAAGAATCATTTATGCACTGAATTCCAACAGTTTCATCCATTGAATTCCATGCGACTAATCATGAGCCGGCTTCAACCATGCGGTACTAACTGCAGCAGTTTCAGCCATGCGATACTAAAGGCAGCAGTTTCAGCCATGCAGTACTAATGGCAGCAGTTTCATGCATGCAGAATTAACTACAGCTGTTTCATACAGAATTGATGATGGTGGCTTGAATGAGCAGTTAATGTAATTTATGTTATATTTAGATATGAAACTGTATAAATAGGGGGAGCAGAAATGAGGAAGGGGTAGCTAATAGGAGAGAAAAAACATACTTTGTAATATTGCAGTCAATAAAACATTTCTCCCCAAGGGGATTCATCCGTGGACGTAGGCACACCAGGCCGAACCACATAAAACTGCGTCAATCTTTGTCTCCTTATTTGTTCTTCAATTCGTCTCCTAACCCAAAATACATACCAAACTATCCATTCATCGTGTTTCGTGCCCAAAAGTAATTTTGGGTACAAACATTGGCGCCGACTAAGGGGACCTACGAGAAAAGAAATCGTGTATTCCCATTGAGAAAAGTTGTAAAAATGCTTCAAAATCGTGCCCGTGAAAAAGCAAACTCGAGCGTCCCGAAAGTCATCTGGCTGCATCCCGCTTGGTCGAATCGCTAGAAGCCCGCTTGATCATAATAGTCGCAGATCCAAATGATCGTAGCCGCCGCCGACCGTATAATCGCACATGCTACTGATCCAGCTTGATCGCAAATCAAGCAATCAAGATTCGCCGTTTCAGATTTGCTGAAGCTATTACATGCGGATACCACTGAAAATCACATCACTACAAAATCTGATGATAATGTTGCTGGGACGCTCGGTCCGCGGCAAAAAGATGTAGTGAAATACCATCAAAACTGTTGTAGGATATTCGATCCACGACATGGTCAATCCGGGCTGATTTCTATCACTCGCTGTCCACCTGATCGCAATGTCATAGCTCGCTTAATCACAATTATTATAGCCCAAAGATCGCAACGTAAGCCACCAAAATCGATTCAGCGCGAAAACCACCAAGGTTGTTGTCAGGATGTTCGATCCGCAGCATGTTCAAGTCCAAAGTCCGAAAAAATTGCTTCTCAAATAACGCATTATCCACCTGTTCGAGTTTGCTGTATGACAAAATCAATACTGTTATGATCGCAAAGTGGTCAAGTTGTCCACATCTCAAGGTGCCTGAATACCCGAGGGAAAACCTCCAGAAAAGCATCTCAGAAAATTCCAGAAAGGACCACAAAAGTGCAGCAAAATCATGGTGAAAATTCCATGAGAAACTGCAATAAAGTTCAACAAACCTCGTTGCTGAAATTGTGAAGAGAAAAGACAACATGCCAGAAATCAAGTTGCAAAAGGTCAAAGAGAAAAGATAACACCACCAACAGCCGTTGCAGAAATTTCAAGACAAAAGGCAACAGTTCGTGAAAAGCGTGGCGAAACGTTTCAAAATTAAAAAAAAAAAAAAAAAAAAATGCCGGCGGCGGCGGCACGGCGGCGACATGCCTCATATCTGTTCACCCTCTTCAGGGGTTTCGTTCACCCACTTTACTTTTCACTCACCCACGTCATAGGTGTACATCTCCCACTTCCATCAATCAGAAAAGGTTCGATGCTTCTTGTTACATCAAATTTCGATGTTCGGCGTATGTAAACCGTTGATGCTCATTGGTATACCAAACTACGATGCTCCGCGATACATCAAAATTTAATTCTCAACAACAATTCGATGTAATGATGGTACATCAACCTTCGATGCACTGAACACAAGACCGTTGATGCTCCCTGGTACATCAATTTTCGATGCTCTCTAAAACATCAAAATCAAATTAAAAAAAAAAAAAAAAAAAAAAATTGCTGTAAAGCCGGCGAACCAAACGAGCGGCGGCGGGCACGAGCTGGGGACAGAGCCGGCGTCGAAGCGGCGGCATGACCGGCACGAATCGGCGAGTAGTAGCCGATTAATTGGCGATTAACCGGCGATTAATCTTCGATTAATTGCAACCAATGATTCGGTGCAGCTCGGTACATCTAAGTTCCGTAGCCCTCGGATCATTCCGCCCCGTTTCTCTTGCCTTGCGGATATGTACACCCCACTAGGGCTTGGCCTAAAAATTTGTTTCGTTGATATCTTCTTCGTCTCACGTCCGAATTGGATGATTTTTGGCTCGTTGCGATCGCATTTCAATATCCTACGACATGAAGGTAAAATTTTGCAATTGGAGAATGATATTTTTTGGGTACAATCACGTCATCGACATGTTAGAGCAAGGCGCCCGACCAACCAATTTTGTCTCCTCGATAACTTCTTCTTCGTGCATCCAAACTGAGTGATTGTCGGCCCGATGAGATCGTATTTCAATTACCAAGGTCGTGAAGGCAACATTCCAATGTTCGGAGAAAGTTAAAATTTTTAGAAATGTAAAATGACAGCACCAGAAACGGTCACATTCAATCACCACCGAAAATATCAAGAGTCAGTTGTTCGAACTCGCCGCAGTCCTTTTCCACATAACTATTACAATCAGTTGATCGAACTATTGTAATCCCAGCCACAAAGAATAGTTGTTGGCCTGTTGATCGAACAAAGCAGTCCTTTTTAATTCCTACAGTCCAAAGGTCGAATCACAGAAGTCCGATTTTCCCGAAAACTGCTTTCAATACAGTTCCCTCTCAACCGATTCCGATCTAGTTTAGCGCATAATCATAGTGCAGTGCTGATCACAACAATTGAAATACAGCTCTGTGGGCAACCGTCTTCGATCCACTTGGACTTAATTGGTGCATTCCAGTCCCACAGACAAATAAATTACTAAGTCGAGACGAGACGCTAAGGCAACAATACTAATCATCGTCGCTTAAAAGCACCGACATAGCCAGTGGGCATCCTAATCACTTCAAAGCGAAGTCGCAAAGAACATTTTCAACAAGGTAAGTATACAATTTGCATATTTTTGCATCTTTTCATATATTCATGCATACTTTTGGTAAGACACCTTTAATGTGGCAAGCATCTTCTCAACCAGGGGATGCACACATTTCACCCCCGCGCGCATCCGGAATAGTGGGATTGGCCCCCCGCGAATTCCAGATAGCATACATATTCAAAATCCCATGCGCGAACAAAATGCAGCAAGGCAGTGCACCCTTGTGCAAGCATTGAGCAGCATGACAATTACTATCTTCCGGGGGCGAGTTGCATATCACTTCAACATGACTGACCATCACTTGGGGACGAGATATGTAACACCTCGTGGTCTAAAATTACTCTTTTGGGGCAAGCTGTGTAACACTTCATACGCTTGGGGGCAAGTTACATAGCACCTAATTGCAATTAAGCTCCTGAAAATCGAAACTTCAGGTAACCCAAACTTCTTAGTCCTCCAACGAGTTGTAGGATTAAGAGGGGGCGAGCGTACACCCTAATATTTTTACGCAATTTTTACAATCAGTAATGTTAAACTGTTATAATTATGTTGATTGAATTTTTGTACTTCAGTTCAAAAGCAATCGCAGACTCGCTTGACGCAATCGATGCAATCCAGCTTTTGCTTACGACTTGTGTGAGACTCGCTGGACGCAACTGATGCAGTCTGGTGACACTCGGTTGGACGCAACTGATGATGTCTAGTTTTATTCGTAACTGTTACAACTATGTTTATCGAGCTGTTTAAACCAAGTCCTCACCATCTCGCATACGCTCCATGGTAATCGCTTCTATCAAAGAACTTTGTTGTTGTCAGCTGCATTCCAAATGATCACAAATGATGCACTCAAATATGCTTAGCCTTCTGCCCGGCACCAATTCATCGCAGCTGGCTGCGGTGTAGCTTTTCGTTCTTTCTGTGCATTCGGTGATCCGACCGTGCGGTCGGCTATGCTCGCATCCCTGCGGTCCGGTGATCGCGGCCTTTGCGGTACAACTTCGTTCGTTGTTGTTGCATTCCGGTGATCACGGTGATGCGATCGGTATGCTCAGTATTCCTGCCCGATTCCGGATCCGGTGATCGCTTTCTTTGCAGTTAACTTCGTTCGTTGTTCTTTGCATTCCAACCCCGATCACGCCCGATCTTTGTCGGCTATCTCGCGTTCTCGGCAGCTTAGCTGATCGCAGCCGCCGCAGTACAACCGTTCGTTGTTGCGCATTCCGGTGATCACAGCCCGATCCCGATTTTACGCAGTTCTTGCAGTCCAGCTAACCGCAGCTGCAATCATGCTCATTGTTGCTGCATTCCAGCTGATGTCATGTTGTTGCGGTCAATTTGCTAAATCCACTCCTGTGATCACCGATCACAAACAATGGCAGCACAGCTCACTCAATGTTGTTACCGCTCATTTCCAACACCACTCGCTCCATTATCAAGCTTCATTTGCATCACTTCACTTTGTTTTTTACAAAGACTTGGGGCGACTTGATTACGATCTCCACAATCAACGAATGCGTTTCTATTTACGCTTCGGCAACATAAATTTACTCTTGGGGGCATCTTGATTTCCGCAAACAAGGGAAGTTCTCCAATAACCTCAATATCAATAGTCCACACTTGGGGGCGAGATTTATCATTGACTAAGGAACACAAATTTTTTTCTTAACCCCCAACAAGTTGGAGGTTAAGAGGGGGCGATGTTTGTACCATAAGTAAAAATACCACTTAATGGGCCAAATTGATACTTGAATCATGTTTTGGTCCTCATCCAAGCCCACTAACCACCAACCAAGGTAGCCCACCGTCTCACACACGGTCAATGATCAAAGTCGGTCAACTATCAAAGTCAACTTCCTCAAGGTCAAGGTCAATGGTCAAAGTCGGTCAACAAGAAAAGTCAAGCGCCTGGCCAACTATCGAAGACAGTCGCACCCAAGCCGCTTTTAGTTTTGTAACCAGCAATGCCGCAAACCAATTCCTAGCCAAAATTCTTCCACACTCGCCAACTAGTCTCCAACCATGTCACAACCGCCTCCAACCATGCTCCACCCACGCCGCCACCATCATGTCTCACAACCGCCTCCAACCATGCCGCCAGCCAACCTCCATCCACGCCGCCACCATCACGCCCGCCAACCATCAAGCCGCCCCTGCCCACGCAGTCACTGCTTCACCCGCAAGTGTCCACCAATACCGCAAAGAATCATTTATGCACTGAATTCCAACAGCTTCATCCATTGAATTCCATGCAAGACTAATCGCAAAGTAGCTTTCAGCCATGCGGTACTAATCGCAAAGCAGCTTCAGCCATGCGATACTAAAGGCAAGATTTCAGCCATGCAAGACTAAAGGCAAAGCAATTTCATGCATGCGAATTAACTACACACTGCTTTCATACGTAATTGATGATGGTGGCTTGAATGAGCAAAGCTAATGTAATTTATGTTATATTTAGATATGAAACTCGTATAAATAGGGGGAGCAGAAATGAGGAAGGGGGGGCCAATAGAGAGAAAACTTTTTGTAATATTAAAATCAATAAAACATTTCTCCCCAAGGGGATTCATCCGTGGACGTAGGCACACCAAAGCCGAACCACATAAAACCTCGCACTAATCTTTGTCTCCTTATTTGTTCTTCAATTCGCCTCCTAACCCAAAATACATACCAAACTATCCATTCATCGTGTTTCGTGCCCAAAAGTAATTTTGGGTACAAACAGGGGTGTAGGCCGAATTAGTGGCCACCGTGACCGAATGACTGGTCACATGTGTACCCGTGACAGAATGACTGGTCACTCGTATGACCTGTACGTGGGGTGGACCGTGACATAATGTCACCTGCACACCCATGACCCACACGTGCGTAGGTCCACGTGTTAGGCCGAGTGACTGGCCTTACACGTGAGGGAGGGTGTGAAAGGACAATTGTTCCACATCACTAGTTTCCGCATAATGAACTTAAAATATAATATGGAGGGGCTGCTCCACTCATTGCCAATTGGTTTTGAGTTGGATGCCTGCAAACTTTAACAGAACAAGTACATATAATGCACTGGCTTTGCTTAAAAAAGAACACCAAAATTCTAATTGTTATCATTTCTCTAAATGACCCCAGACAGCACTATGAAAAACAATCTTGGCATAGGGGCGGCAAGAAATTGTAGAGGGGCGGCAACCTAATAAGACAAAAAAGGTCATTACAAAGAAATTCAAGTGCCCTTTATCAAAGAAAATATGGAAATGACTAATTGTCCCTTATTGTTAATAATCAAGATTAGTAATGATAATCAAGATTAGTGTTGATAATCAAGATTAGTGTTGATAATTAATTTTCACTTATTATAACTCTAAAATCAGATTTTTAGAGTTATAAAAAAAAAATTTAGAGGAGAAGAAAAAGAAAACTTATGTGATATTTGTGAAACCCTAGATTTTGATTCACTCAACCAAAATGAGTGATTCCAGTGGCAAATTTGAGGTGGGTGAATCTCTATACGATAGAGAAAACAAATACTACATACCTCTTGATGGAGATCCTGATATGGAATATTTTTTAGATGGTAGAGATGTTTTAGACCAAAGTGAAGGTCAATCTCAACCAATTGAAGAAATTAGCCAACAAAGTGAAGAACCAAGCACTGAAAATGACCAGGTATACTTCTAAACTAGTTCTCATTAGCTTTTCGTTGCTCAAAATTCTCAAAATTAGGTAAAAAGATCAAATTTTTAAAAATTTCAGAAGAACATACGATTGGAATTGAGCATTAGACCAACCGTAACTACATGTTACGGTACATAAATTTGTAGTTACCAACCGTAACTGGTTGAATTTTGGGGAAAATCCAGAAATTATACCAATTACGGTTGGTAAAATTTGTTGGATTACCAACCGTAACCGTAATTTTGGGGAAAACCCATAATTTATACCAGTTACAGTACATAAATTTGTAGTTACCAACCGTAACCGTAACCGTACAATAATTACGGTTGCTAAGTACGTGCAGTAGTTACCAACCGTAAGTTATCCTGTGCATGTGAGTATTTACTGCACTAGTTACGGTTACTAATGTATAAATCGAGACCAACCGACACCTTATTACGGTGTATTGGTGACTTTTAGTTACCAACCGTATATTTAACTGTGTGTTTTACTATTCTTTTTGATGTATTTACGGTATGTTGGAGGATGACAATTACCAACCGTAACTGTTTTACGATTTGTTTATTCTCTTTCGTTACCAACCATATATTCATATATGTTTTCGTTTTATTGCCTCGTTTAGACTAATGTTGGTATATTTTTGTCCAGGTCGTTGATGTACCTCCTATAATGGATGACCAACCTTTAGAAAAATGAACTTCTCACCAAAGATTCTAGCTCTCACTATTTAACCGAGGAGACATGGAAGGAGAAAGACGATGCAAAGAAGTGGGCTAGAGAACAAGGAAAGTTGATTATGTGCATCATAGTCTGTAATTGTACCACTAGTGATCGTTCCTTTCAAATGGTTTGCGAGTGTAGTGGACAACATAGAAGTCACGCAAAAAAGGATACCTTGCAAGTAGCAAAGACAAAGAGGAAGAATAATACTTTCAGTAAGAAGACTCGATGCCCCTTCAAGATTCAGTTTAAAAAGAATGCGGCAAAAAGGTGGTTTTTGGAGAAAGTTGTATATGGTAGTCATAACCACCCTATACCGGAGAGTTTGCTATCACACGCTTATGTTGGATGCCTTAATGAAGAAGAAGAGAAGATCGTAGAATCACTGACACAAATTCGTATGAAGCCTGTTGATATCCTCACTCACTTAAAGGAAAGAAACCCACAAAATTCTTCTACTTTGGATAACATCTACAATGCAAGAAAAAAATTGAAGGCTAAGAAATGGGAACAAAGGAACGAAATGCAACAATTAAGGAATTTGGGGGAGTTGCATAATTACTCGTTTTTCCACGAAGATGATGAGAAAGGACGAATAAGACATCTTTTATTGGCTAATCCTGAGTTTGTGAAGTTGGCACGGTGCTCTCATCAAGTGCTTCTAATGGATTGCACATACAAAACCAACAAGTTTGAGATGCCGTTGTTGAACATTGTCGGGCAAACTTCTACCAAGGCTCCTTTTAGTGTTGGTTTTTGCTTCTTGAAAGATGAGCTCGAAGAGAGCTATGTGTGGGCACTAAAACAAGTGAAGTTATTCTACGTAGAGGGATATACTCCAAAGGTGATTATTACCAAAAGGAGCAAGCTTTGTTGAATGCAATAAGGAGGGTTTTCCCGGAAGCTCATAACCTTCTTTGCACGTTCCACTTGTGGAACAGTTTTGATACTAAGTGCAAACGTCTTGTCCGTCCAACCCGAAAAAGCGAAATGGATAGAATAAAGAAACTACCGTTACATACACAAGATGAAGCCAAAGAGAAATTTAATAAGGATGACAAGTTGGCGGAACTAAAATGGGAAAGTTTCAAAATGGAGTGGAGAGCCTTGACCTATTCTATCACCGTGGATGAATATGAGGATAGAGCTCGTATGTTAGTGGCTCATTGGAAAAGAGGTTATCCAAGTGTTGTGAAGTATTTGTTTGATAATTGGTTGGATCCGCACAAAGAGAAGTCCGTATCGACATTCACTAACCAATATAGGCACTATGACAACCAAGCTACAAGTACGGCGGAGTCATCTCACAACCGGTTGAAGAAAAACTTCATAGTTGTAATGGTGGGTTAGTTACGTTATTTGAAGCCATGCATTCGTATTTCCTCCGTGATCACGATAGAGTTACGGAGTCTTTTGAAAAAAGCCGAAGTAAACAACACACTAAATGGATAGACAATGAGTGGCTAAGGGGAATTACACATCAAGTTTTGCACAAAGCAATTGAGAAGATAATGTATGAAGTACAATATTATGAATTGGGGGATTATGAAGAAGAGTGTGTTTGTCCAAACATGACAAGTTTGGGACTCCCATGTCGGCATGTTATAGCTAGCCACATATCAAGACAAAGTGATCCCGATTCAAGATGTTGATCCCTTTTGGCAACAATTAACATTCCGTGAAACAAATTTTGATCCACAATTTGGAGGAACGTTTGCCGATACCGAGATTGGAAAAGCTCTAGCCGAGAAATATGTTACACTAAGCCAAGGTCAAAGGCAAATATGGTTGAGTAACTTGAGAGATTTCGTATATCCACAATTTAGGTATGATATCAAGGAACCACCAAAGGGGAAGGGTAAGGGAGGCCTCCTACCAAAAAAAAGAGGTACGTAGGAAATAAAAAAACAAGAGAATTAGCGGAAGAATCAAAGAAAGGAGATCCTTATGGTTATGAATGGTTGAGAAAGAAATATGAAGCGGAGGTTGAGATGGAAGAGGATGATTTTCAAGGTAGAAACAAACGAAAAAGAGGTCAAGCGGATAAAGGAGAACCAAGACGTCGAAATGTACAACAAAAATGTATCGAGCTTCCTACTCAAGAAAGTGCAACAAGAAAAATTGATGTTAAAGGAAAAGGTCCGGTATTTCTCTCTAAACAACAAGAAAGAAGCAAAGTTGTTGTTCAAGGAAATGGTCGTAAAGATCAAGGTCAAGGTTCCTATGTCAGACTCGAGGTTTCCTCCCAAGATAGTTCAATAAAAAGACTTATTGGTAAAGTTGGTGTTAAACAATTAGCAAGGAACAATGAAAAGAGTCCGATGGTTGAAAAGGAGAGGATAAGGAGACGATTCATCTAAAAGGAGTGCCTAAACCACCACCTAGAGACAAGAATGGTCGATATAGCCTAACCATTACATTCTCTATGAATATTACCTTCGTTTTTCCCCACTATATTCGTGGTTATATCAAGGCTACGGAGGATGTTCATGGTGATGGGAATTGTGGTTACCACGTCTTCGTGGATCAACTTGGACCCTTTGAAGACGCGATAGGGTGGGATTGTGACCAAGTTATTTACGTAAAGCAAAAATGCTTAATGGAACTTCTTCCAATGTAATTCAGGGTTTGAAGCCATAATCTAGTTTAAGGTAAGAGATGATTTATGTGGAGGTGTAACTTCTATTGAGGAGGATAACAATTTGTTTTTTTTTTTTATTATGTAACGGATCTATTTTTTGAAAATAAACTCGTTGAAGGTTTGAACGGCTATATTTTCAAATCAACCAATGAGAAATCAAAGGATAAGCTCATGAATACCCAAGAAATAAATAAGTTACTGTTAATAATTAAAATATAGTATCAAACCGTAGACCAGAAAATTGATTTCTCATCAGAGTGACGGTTTGTAATGATTGTAAAATTACCAACCGTAACTCTGCAGAAATTGCATATACCAGAGTTACGGTTCCTTACTGAAGCACAATACCGACCGTAACTCTGCAAAATTTATTTATACCAGAGTTACGAATCGTTAGAGTTCTAGTTACCAACCGTAAGTATGAGCTTCCTAACTCTGAAGTTACAGAGTAATTTACGGTTTGTAACTTTGCTTCGCTACAAACCGTAACTTATATACGATTCTTAAGGATTTATCGTGATCAACCGTAACTAGCATACGATTTCTAATTTGCCTTTTGTTACCAACCGTAACACATAAAAAAACTTAAAGAAATATCAATTTTAATTCATTCCTAGTAACTAAAATACACAGAATTGGTTAAAAAAACTAAAATCAACAATTCTTGGGTGAAAAAGACATGTAAAATTTGATAATGTTCAAATGGACGAGAATGTAAAAATAGTCATGATGTAAACAGTTTCATCTTACCCATTTTCAATTATTTTTTCTTATCTTTAATTTACATCAGGATGCATCCAATTTCATCCTCATTCTTTTTTAAGTTTTAAGCCAGGATGAATCCAATTTCGTTCTTGCTATTTTTTTGGTGTCCATTTCACCCATACTAATTTTTACTTGTCCATTAGAACCATGTTTTAAAAATATTTGGACAAATGACCCATTTTCTGCAAAAAAAAAAAAGTCCAGGAAAAAAGAAAATAGAGAAAAAAAGTATTTATAGTTTCACAGGAAAAATATGTCGAGGAGAGTTCATATAAAGGAATTGAGATATACCAATAACCATTCAGAGTTCCTGACTATAGAGTTAATAAGTAATTGGGGTTTCTTTAAAGAATAAAATTGAGGAGTTCAACGTCTAGGTTTTTTAACTAGTGATTGGTTCAAATAAACTTGAGAATATGCCTCATATAACCATACACCGTAATTTTACTAGCTTTGCTTGCTCCTTTTATGTACCTTCACTGCATTTTGTGGTATTACAATTGAAATACGTAGAATTGAGTATCGCTAAAAAAAGACAATTTAGCCCATAAATTCCTGGTTCCGTCGCAGCATGATGTACAACGTTTTACGCAAGATCAACTTAGAAGCACCCATGCAAGGGCTGAAATTAGTAAATATCCGATCTCAAGTATTAGAATTAGTCCTCTTCCTTAGCCATCTCGGATTTTGTTAATAATTTAGCCATCTTACGAGAGAAATACTTGTTTGAAACTTTGTATTCTAAATACATAGCACGAATAAGTGGATGATCTACAAAAAAAAAAAACAAAACTAGTCATAAAAATCCAAGGTGACCAAACTTATGGTACAAAAACCCCAGTCAAATGTTGGGATCCATTAAAACTCCATCTTAAACAAACTTGATACAAAAACCCCAAATTTTTAAAAATTGATACAAAAACCCCAAATTTCAAAATTGGTTTCATCAAATGAAGAATTACATAATTTATGCAACATTTTTAGCTCCCATTCTTCTTGTTCTTCACCTTAATTTGATAGTTCTACACATAACTCCTGTCTTCTCAGCGCCTCTAGCACCGATCCCGGCTCAAAAAGCAAGTTTGCAAAGTTGGTTTGCTGCAAATATACTCCCGTATGAAAAACGGGAAGCTGATCTTGATCCAACTCTTGCAACAGCTGAGAAAAACGTAGTAATAATCAAAGTTCGTAAAGATGGTTCAGGTCAATTCAAAACTGTGACTGAAGCCATTAAATCTGTACCAAAGGCGAATACTAAACGTACTATCATTTGGATTGGTCCCGGAAGTTACAAAGAGAAGTTGACAGTAGAAAGAGACCAACCATTTGTTACGTTTTATGGTGATCCAAAAAATATGCCAACGCTAACGTTTGATGGTACAGCCAAACCAATCTATCTGCTATACCTGGTTAATTCCGATTTCTTCATGGCTGTTAATATCAACTTTGAGGCGAGTTCGTCTAATTAAATTCAATGGAATTCGTTACATATTATATTTTCATTGTTATTCTAACTTTTTTCTGCTATACCTGGTTTCTTGATGAACTATTAGAATTCATCACCGATGCCAATCCTAGGAAAATCTGATGGCGCCCAAGCTGTAGCATTGACTCTCGTTGGAACTAAAGCCGCGATCTACAACTGCAAGTTCAAAGGATTTCAAGACACATTATGTGATCTTCATGGAAATCATTTTTACAAAGATTGTTATATCGAAGGCATGGCTGATTTCATATTTGGAAATGCTAAAACAATCTATCTGGTATATATATATATATATATATATATATATATCTATGATCTATCTATCTTTCTATCAATAGTATATTTTCTACATCGATTATTTGGATATGAGCTCTCTCTTGTTTTTAATGCAGAATACGGAGATAAAAGTAATTTGGGACGAAGGGGGTGTTATAACGGCACACGGAAGGGAAAAACCATCAGAAGATACTGGATTTGCGTTTATACATTGCTCAATTTCGGGTGTTAGTAATGGAAAAACACACCTAGGTGTTGGTAGGTCGGTCAAGGTCTAGATTAGGA
>JAJJWW010011323.1:0-41137 GCA_023531295.1 Papaver armeniacum | reverse complement strand
GTGACTAGTGTGCAGAATCTCTATGTCTTCTTAGCGCGTTGGATGTTATCATTACGGAGAACTAGTAAGTTGGAAAAGTAGGTTTTGTGGGTATATCTCTAGTAAACCCTCACGTGACGGAGTTGTATGTATGTTTTAGAATAAGTTTTGTTTGATTTGCTCGAGGACTAGCAAAGTCTAAGTGTGGGAGAATTTGATAGGTGTTGTAAACACCTTAATATTTATCTATTGTTTATACTTTCTTTGCGAGTTTTCTTGTAAATTATGTATCTTATGTTTGATTTTGAGCTTATTAGGTATTTTGGAGTCATTGGAGCAAAAAGAAGTGGAACTAGCTCAAATCCAGGATTTCTTCTCATCATCTTGAAGAGAACGAAAAGACGAAGCCAACGTCGAAAGAATGCGGTCATGTCGACGTTCTATGAGGAAGTTATGAGCAAAATCAAGATTAAACTTGTCAGTTCCCCAAAGCTGACAGTGCAAGGAATAGAGTAGTTTCAGGTAGCCCTTATCACATGTCTGGGTGCTTCTAGCTAATATGGCTATTACCAACACCTGGGATTGAAAGAATGATTTCTCAATCATTCAATCCCCAACTCAGAGGAGAGTCCATGGCGGCTCCATTATCACTCCGAGAAAGAGAGAATCCATCTGAGATTGTTGAACTGGTGGCGATTGAAGGTTGTTTCGGCTGATCTTTGCAATGGAGTCTGATATTGATGCAAGGAGGTCTGAGCCTGGCAATGGAGAAGATTAGAAGATGGGTTCGAATTAGGGTTCTGAAATTAGGGCTCTGAAGACTCAGTAATGCAATGAGATGTTGTTGGCTAGGCTTGGGTGTTGGTGTTGATGAAGAACAAGTTTCAGAGAATGGGTTTTGAGCAAAATTACAGAATGAGCTATGGAGATTACAGGGAAGATGAAGGTGGTACTGTTGTTAAGATGGGTTCCGATCTGAAATAGAGGAATGAAGATCGAGCAGAAATTGATGATGGTATTTGATGTCACACATGAGAGAAACAAGGGTTAAACATGGATGGGTTTGAGATGGATGCAGATGGTGGTGGCTGGTGCAGTGTAAGACTCAAGGAAATGTTGATGGTGAACTGAAACTGCTCGAATCTGAAGTTGGAGGTGTTGTCTGTATGGTGTCTGCCAGTGAGAATGATTACAAGATGGAGGAGCTAGTGATATGAAATAATTGATGTTGGTTGTTGTTGCCAGTGGAGAAGTTGAGATGATTGGCAGAGCTGGTCTTTGTGAGAGCTAAGATGGATCTGAGATGGTGGTTGAACTGATTGCAGCCAAGCCATGGTATTAGCTGGTGCAGCTGCAGTGATGTATGCTAGGACAGGGGTGGATCAGTCGAGGGGCTGATGGGTTTGCGCTGAGGATTCACGAACCGAAGAAGAACTAAGATTCAAAGTTTACAAGTGGTGGTGGCTCAAGATGGTTATGAGACAGTGTTGTTGCTACCATAGGTTGAGTTGCAGTCCAGGTAGGGGGTGCTGAAGCTCATGGTTTGCATGGGATGAATGCAGTGGATGTTGTGGTGATTGCCATGGGACTGAGATGCTACAAAAATTCCTAGATGTATGTTAGGGTTTTCTCATACTTGGCAGGAGGTGATCGAGGTTGAATCGGAGAGGGGCAGTGGCAGTTGTGATATGGAGTTATTGGTGGTACTGCAATGCTGAAATGGTGAAGCTCGAATGTATAATTGATGCTGCAGAATGGTTGTGGTTGTGCTTAAAGGATTGTTGGCTGCATTTGAGTGGTCTTGAGTGCCTGAGATGCAAGAACTGCAAATGAAGTGTTGGTGTATGTGTTGGAGCTGTTGATGTCAAGAAACTACAGAAAATCTGGTTGTGAAGCCAATTGCAGATGATGGTGTTGCGGCTTTGCCGGAATACAAGAGAAGGAGATGCAGTTTCAGAGATGGAGTTGAATGCAATGTTGTGTGATGTTGCTAATGGAGCTGAAACTGCAGAGATTGACCAGGTGGAGATGAAATGGCGTAGAAGCTGGCTTGTGATGATTGAGAAGATAAATTATGCAGGGAATGGTCGTTGCTGCAACTACGCGGTGTTGCAGTCGAGTTGAAGCGAAGAATGTATGTGAAGTTGCAGTCTGGAGCTGAAATATGAACTACAATGTTGATGAGGTTGGCAGACTAATGGAAGTGCAGGTGCGAGATAACATAGAAGGGTTGGTGGTTTGTACTTAGAGCTTATTCTGTTACAGTGGCTATAGCTGCAGATAGGTGGTGCTGAGAAGATGATAGTGCAGGTTGTGAAGCGCCATGTTGGTGCAACACTAGGGATGGCCTGTGCAAGATTGCAACAGCCTTGGCCTAGACTTTACCAGTTAGCTCACTCAGCCAAGTCAGATGTTGATTCGGTCTTAACTCAGATGACTCACACCCTGACTCGGTCTGACTTCTGAGTTGACCCGATTGAATCGTTTGACCGGTGACCGGGTGGACTTTTCCGGTCACCTGAGCTCTCTTCCGGTCACTTCTCCGGCCATAATACCAGTTTTCCGACGACTATTTTTTGGACATATTTTCACATGGGTATTCCTCACATATGGGCTTGGTGGACATTTTGTTATTGGACTTTGGGCTTTGAAGACCTAGTTTTGGAAAGATGAAAAGCTACAAAAGGAGAAAGTTTTCTACAACTTGGATGACGTATTTTTCTACTTGGAGTTTTTGGAGAGCGGCGACTAGGATTTACTTTTCGTTTGTTTTTCATCTTCTTCATTATTTTATTATTGATTATGATTATGATTATGATGAACTCAAAAGCTATGAGTAGCTAAACAACTATTATTGGTTATGGGATAAAGTTGATTTCTCAACATGTTATTTGAATTTATGAATTAGTTTTGTCTCAATAATTTATTGTTTGTGATTCACAATTAATAGTGTTATATAGCTTGAATGCTTGTTTATTCGAGTCCGGAATCGATTGAGTTTGCCTTCATCCTTATTGCTAGATTTGGGTTTTCAATACGAAAAAGTTGTTTATTCCTGATTCTAAGTAGCATAATTGTGGGTAGTGCTTGTAGTGATATATCCTACTAGTCACAAGTGAATCATAACTTTTGTTAAAACGGATTAGTGCTTTTACACGTTCGTTTGCATTGATTAGTCTTATTCCAGAGAACTTATTGCTTTTAGGGAGTTAGACTTGATTGTGCTTTTACACATTAGGTTGCTTTCTAGGAAGAATTCACATATACATCTTTTAATGTGGTTGTGATGTAATCAGGGAATTAGCGGGATATTCTTGCGATCAAGGTATCCTAGGACTTTTAGTAAATGAGAGATTAAAATTCCAATTCTAGTCATTGATGAAAATACATGTTTGTGAATGATACTATCCCGTGACCAATATCTTCTCTTTATTGATTATTCAAATTATTTTATTTGCTTTGCTCTATTTTATTGCTTAGATAAAACAAAAATCCCCCCTTGGTTACTAAGAAACTAAAATTCTATAACAACAAATGCATCTCCGTGGGAACGAACTCTTTCTTATCACGTACTTCATTTATATTAGTAGAGTGAGAAAGTGAAATTATTTTTGCTCGGCTGACAACCGATCAATTCTCTAGTTCGATTTTAAAACCATTATAGCCTTGAATTGTCATTAATGAAGAGGTTCCTTTGTTTAAAAAAAAAATTCAAAATAAAAAAAAAAAAACGATAATAAATAAATCAAAATTAAATGAAATTAAAACGTCACGTGAACACCTATTGAAGAGGGTACACAAGATGGGACTCCAAGCTATTAATGGTCGAACTAGTATCTATGTTTGGATATTGCCCCTTATCTTATTGTGCCAAAACCAAATCGAAAAAGATTAAAATGCCATTTGCCGATGGCACTGTAGTACAGTGGCAAAATCATTGGGTGGATGATACCAGTGACGACCAACTTCTTTATTGATCAAAAAAAATAAAAATTTGTCACGAAATCCCGACTTATATCTATGTTTAGAGCATCTCCAATGCTAGGGGTGAAGGTTAATGAAAAATCATGGCAAGGATGCCATCTCATAAGAAGGAATAAAAGAGAAAGTCATATCTTCACCTTCTCCATGACCCCGGGTCTATTGACACATCATCAATTTTTTTATTCCAAATTTGATTTCTCCTAATTGAAAATATTGTTATTGGCCTACTTGGTGATAATTTCAAAGATATTTTTTCCTTATAATTGTAACCTCTTTATAAAACTTTTTCCAAAATTAATTTTAGGGTATGAAAATTTTAGCATAGGGGATGAAACTTGAGGTAAAAGGTCCAACTTTTATTTGTTTAGCCACACAGGAAGGACCCCCAATAAAAAAATATTGATAAGACCCCATGTAGGATGACCTTCACCCTTAGCATCCGAGATGCTCTTACTGCCCCCCACCAACACACACATTCTTCGTTGCTTCCAAAAAACAAAAAAAAAAACATTCTTCGTGGGGATAAAAAACCTGGCGAGATTGGGGTATACCCAAACTAATTGGGGTATACCCATACCCAATAAGACAAAATCTGGTCATTATGAAGTAAAACCAGGCCACCCCTTAACCTTGTATTTTCTAAATGGCTAATATGCCCTTGTTTAATTAACACTAAAAAAACTGATTAGCTTAATTAATTGAGTTTAGATTAAAACTTTTGAAATCATGAATTTAAGTTATGAAATTTTGTTTTTGATTGAACTCATTTGGGAAGATTTTTGATCTTTCGAGAATATTTTTTTCAACGAAAATGAAAGCATAACACTTCTAAAAAGAGGATTGCAAAGCTGGGTATGAAATCATACTCAAAATTAAAGAATAATTCAACACTTTCAGTTTTGAAACTATCAAAAGTCGGCAGGGTCGACGAATGAAGAACATGCTTGACTAACTTTGGCGGCAAGGTCTCAACGGATGAAGAACATGCCGACAACTTATAGCCTAGGCAAGGTCGATGAATGAAGAAGATGCCGACTTTATTATTTTTGACACACAGAGACTGTTGTAAATGCTTCACTAGTCGGCATCTTGTTGATTTCTTACCTTGCTTCCGGCTATCTTATAGTCGGCAAGGTCGATAAAAATACCTGCCGACTATAGAATTTTTGACATACAGATAAAAATGATTAGTCGACAAGGTATTAATTTCATAACCTACCGACTAAACTATAGTCGGCAAGGTATAAGGATGAATATCGTGCCGACTAAAATATAGTCGGCATGGTATAAGGTTGAATATCATGTCGACCCTGTACCTACTGATTTCAGAGATGAAATGTCGGCACGGTATTCAACCTTATAACCTGCCGACTATATTTTAGTCGGCAAGGTCGACAAAAAAAAACCTTGCCGACTTTCGATCCGTTTTGATTCTTCGTTTTTTTTTTTTTTTTTTTTTGATCTCATCATGTATGGTTAGAGTTTTGAAGAAAGATTTTGAAATTTTTTTGAATATGTTTTAGTCGGCATGGTTTTTTTATGGACGGGCAATTTGGTCTTTTAACACCTTTTAGACACCCCTTAGCACACTAGTTGGATGGGAATAAATTAATTGGGGTATACCCCAATCTCGGCAGGATAAAAAAGCTTCCATGGGCCCAAGAAAATGATTATGTCCAAGTTTGCACCAAAAGTTACAGACAAAACATCCTGTGATCGTCTTAATAGGTTGCCAAGAAATCAGTTGCTCCATATTCCTGATTCTTTGCAAGAACTTTAAAATATAATGATGAAGAGGAGGGAATAGGTATGTGATGCAACAGATATATCCAACAACAGAACATATATTTCACAAAGAAAAGCAGTAGAATCCTTTTGAAGAACCTACATGAACAACTGTCCTAAGCCACCAGATGAATACCATCCATCAAGTATCCACTATTCTTATGTGCAACATACAGACAACGAAAGTATAAATAGATCAGATGGAGCAAGAAAGAGATAACAACATTGCAGCCTTCAAATTTACATGGCATGAGTCCCACCAACCAGCACGAAACCTTCTCAGTTCTCTGACACCTCTCCTGGTCTTCAACTCAAGCATGTTTCTCACATTCTGCAATTCAATAGAAACACAGATGCGTGTCAGCCTCAAGAATACAGCAAGTGAACACTGTTCCCACCCCGGAAGTAGCTACGAGCAGCAAAGGAGAATCCTCTTGCATTATATTCAATAAATTTTCTCGCAACTGTGCAGTGAAAAATCTGAAGCTCAGCAGTTGGACGAGTGTTTAGTTATCACAGAGTCATCAAAACCTCTAAGAGGCAAATAGGTTTTATCTTGTTTTGAAGGGGTTTAAGGGGCATTCGATTTTTCTCTAAAATGTGAATGACAAGATATGTTTCAAAGAAGGTACAGAATATCAAATAGCAACCCTGCTTTCAGGATCGCATAAGAATTTTGGCCTCGACTCTCTAGAAATAAATAGCAACTCAAACTTGTAATATGAGACAAATTAGACAATACAGTAAAGGAGGAAAGGAATATTCATCACCCACCTGGATTCATGAGGACCGTACCATGAACACACGGACTACTTATGCATCTGCACAATATAAGACAGAGTATCAGAAAATGATTAAGAGAGAAAAACTGAAACTTCATGATAATAATTTTAACAATCAACCAGGCAACTAAAATTCAGATACTTGGATACACTTACTGCGTAAGCCAGTTTTATATGTTATGTGACAAATTAACTTGGGCACTCATAGCTCTAGTTACAGAGAAAAACAAGAAACAAGCCGAAAATATAAAGGACCATACTGCATGATATGATGCATGGAAAGCATCATCACTATCTTTACTTTGGTGCTTCAAAAAAAAAAAAATCTTACTTTGGGCGCCTAAGAGGTAAGGCTGTTTTTCAATTATAATAGAAAGAAAAAGCTAGACATCATCTTAAAAGGAACCTTTTTATATACGACTACGAATACCTGCAATAAATGATCCTACAAACACCAAATAGTTTTACGGAATTGCTACTAAAACAGGACTCCGATAACTTGCAGCATTAGCATAAAGATATCAAGTAGAAACATTTAACAAATAAAAGGATACGAAGATTGACGGACACGTTCGAAGGTAATACTGCCATAACAGACATCAGTGTTCATAACTCACACACTTTACTAACTGACCCATTTCTTAAAGTTGGTAGCAATCAAGGCGTTATATTATCTTATCTAGCAGAAGGTGCAACAATCTATTTTGGCGCTTCTCGTCCAAAGTTAGATTTGTCAGAGCTTTCGGTACCAAGTTGAGGTTGATAACTCAAAGCCTAATACGTAAATTGTATTTAATATCTCCCAAGAATAGTAACTCCAAAAATGAAACTTGATACTTGCTGTTTATATGAACCAAAACTGGAAGACGCAAAATATATGTTCTTCTCATTTCAATGTTTCTTTCCCGAAATTCACATCAAAATTATGCAATATCATCTGGATTTGAAGAGTGACTGTTTAACGCTTTCATGCATGAGTGAAACAAAGGATCTAATGGATAAACACAAGACCAAAATTGCCTTTTTGTCAAACAATCTTAGGCAAACAATGGATTTGAAATTACGCAATTTCAATTTGGGTTCAATTAACTAGGGAAAAAAATGATCTTTAACTTAATCAATCAGTCAACTAAAAAAATGTAAGAACCCAACCAAAAAACAGTTAATTGGGAATGTGAGAAACACCTAAAACAATCAAAACAAGAAACCCAATATATCTACTAACATATTATGATTCACTAAACCTTGAGCAAAGATATTAAACAAGTAAACAATCAAATGTCAATTAAAGAAGAGAACTTAAAATAAAACAAAGAAATCACAGAAATTATAAACCTTTCTTTTCAACGGAGACATCAAGATGCTCCAGATCCTCCTCTGGAACTGTATGAAGATCTCCCTCTTTTTCTTTCTCCTCATCAGCAGCATCAGCAGCATCATCTTTATCCTCTGGAAGTCTAACAACAACAACTGGACAAACACAGTGATGAACACAGTAATCACTAACACTTCCAAGTCTTCCTTTCTTATTCCTCTTAGATGCACCAAAACCTCGACTACCCATAATAACAGCACTTAACCCTAACCTTTCAACTTCTAAACAAAGTCTTTCTTTCATATCATGATCTTTCACAATATGAATCTTAAATGGAATTTGTGATTCAACTAATGGCTGAGCAAGATCAGTTGACTTGGTTGTTGTAAAAGCATCAAAATCATCTTCGAGTTTTTGTTGAGATTCTTCATCTGTTTCAACACTTAAATCAATTGAACCCCAATCAGCTCCATAAAGAACACTAGTTGGTCTAACATGAAGAAGAATTACAACATCACCGGGTCGAAGGTAATTCTGTACAGCCCATTTCACTGCATAAGCACTTTCATCACTCAAATCAACAGCTATTGCTATCTTACGTTGAGCTCCAGCTATTGGTGGAGTATTTGTTGCAGACAGAAATCTTGGTGATGATGGTTCGATTTTGTGAGGAGATGACCGGTTTGACTCGGATTGAGAACTTTGTTGAGGAAGCATTTTTGAAAAACAAAAATTGAAACCTTCAAGTTTATCTTTTTTTCTGCAAATGAGATGTACCTATTATCTAATTTCTTAGAACCCTGAATCACTGTTTGTGGGTCTGATTGGATGAAAATTGAGAAAATTTTGGGTATTGGAAATTTTGGTTTTATAGTCGGTGGAGGGGAAGAAGAAATGCAAGAAAATGGTTCTATTGAAGACTTGAAGGTTAAAACCGCTGGGTTTAATGGTGGAAATGAGGAATATTCTGAAGAATAGGGGTTCTGATAGAATGGCGAAAACACCCTTTTTAAACAAATTAATTTTGTTTTATTAAATTTTTGTCTGTTAAATTGGTGAAGAGATAAGAGCAGATATTTTATTATTTTATGGACAAATTTTAAGCAATTAGGAATATAATTAGTCAATTGGGGTTGGTATATAGTTTTTTTTTTTTTTTTTTTTTTTTTTTTTGAAGCATTGGGGTTGGTATTTGGTAGCATGTTTAAGATTTTGCCATAGTTTTTCTCTACACCACTTTTGGCTAGAGCAACTGCAGTGGGACGAGTAAAACTAAAGACTAAAAAACTAAAAAAAGTAAAAGATATGGTTTTAGTCCGTGGTGAGACACTACGTTGGACGAGTAAATTTGGTGGAGCGGAGTTAAAATGGTTCGTCTGATATGGGGCGTAGTTGTTAACTGCGTTTGGGTTGGACGCAACTTTAACTTACGCCTGATGTTGGGCGGAGTCTAAAATGGTGTGGAACGTAATTTGTAAAACCGCCCCGTGGAGAGACGTAATCGAGAACTACGCATGACGGGGCGCAAATACAAAATACGCCTGAATGGGACGCAAATATTACATTACGCCTGATGGGGCGCAACTTGGGATTGCGCCTGATGGGGCGCAACTTGTGGTGACGCCTGACCTTGTGTTAACTTTTAAGAATCATTAGCCACATGCTTCTTCGTACAATTTGTTTCTGCATGCATGAACCAAAAAATTACGACTTGAACCACTTTTGTGACAAACAATTCTTCTCCAAAAGAGATTTGTTTGCAGACCTTGGATTTCGAATGCCTAAACCACCCTGACTTCTTGGCTTTTTTTTTTTTTGATCGGCACCCTGACTTCTTGGCTTACATATTTTCTTCCATGCTATATCGTCTTTTAATTGCTCATGCCTCATGCCTCATGCATCATCCCCTTGGCACCTTCAACCCATGCAGTTTCATATTCTAAATCAACTAAAAGTTGATAACATCTATAATTATGAAGAACACCAAACTAACTTTGGGCGTTACTTATAATTGCGCCCCATGCATTCAACAAAGCGGTACTAATAATTGCGCGACTACAAAGCGACTTTAAAATCACGCCGGTCGGACATAACTTGTGACTACGCTGAATGAGGCGCAATATTAAGGTGCCGCTTGGTATCGGCGCAAATGTTAATTACGTCCCACCGTGAGTCTAAAGTTGTGTTTCAATCAAAGCGTAAATTACGATTACGTCTCATTACCAAACGCAAATTACAGATATGCCCCAATCAGGCGTAGTGTCAAATTACGCCAGACTATAACTAAACCAAATACCAAATTTGGTTTGGTTTTTAGTTTTAGTCTAGTATTTAGTCTTTACTCCACTCGATAGTGTCTGTGTTTTCGACTAAAAATTTGGTTTTAGTCGAGCACTGTGGTTGCTCTTAACCCTCTTGGTTAAATTAGTATATCAAATTCCGTCCAATGTGGCAAACAATTTATGAAAATTTTCAGCAAATGTCGGCATGGTTTTTTGGTTTAATATCATGCCGGCACCGATCTTTTTTCAACTGCAACAATGGTGGATTCAAAGAAAAAAAAATCAAATTTTCAACCTCTTAGCAACAATTCTCTCTTCACAATCCTCCTCCATTTTCACAAAAAAAAAAATGTTCTTTCAAATATTTTTTCCCTCCTTCTACTCTCACCTCACTCACACAAATTCTAATAAAAATACACACTAATTTATCCCCCAAATACTTAAGATTTTTACTAATTATTATTAACCTCTAAACCTGATTAGTGAGGGTTAAATTAGGAATTAAAAAAATAATTACATAAGGGGTGACCCAGCTTTGATATTTAGATCCCTATTTTGTCATGTAGCTATATCCCCTAATTAGTTTCCATATCCCAATTGCGCATTCTATCAAAACATATAGAAAGCTCTGTTTAAATCTTTTTATTTTTATTCAGTATTTAACTATTTATAGAAAAAGAATTGAAAAAAAATTGAAAGGGAAAAAAATACTTAAAGTCTCGAATACCTTTGATATTCCTAAAACAAATAAAATGACGGGTTTTATGCTAGTTAGATTAACAATGCCATTGCTTACGTTGGTATTAGCTTTGTTGGTATTCCTCGGGTCTGCATTTATAGGGTTTGGTACACATTCAAGAGAATCAAGACCTTTTGCAATATTTTTTTTTTCCAGCATTTGCCAATTAAAGTTTAAAAAAGTGGTCAATGCCAAATGCGGATACATTGGAACAAGTATTTGGCATCCACTGCAAGTAATATGCCTATGGCCTTCGCTGCAGTTGGGAGAGTTAGCGCACATTGCGGGTGTTGTAGGTGGTGGTACCAGTGGGCAGGTCGCGAATCAATAAAATGTTAAAAACAGTAAGCCTATTTAGTTGGCAACTTGGTATATGCTCTCACTAATACTAATCCAGGGTACTAAATAATTAAAAGTTGAAACATCTTCTTATTAAGTATTTTTAAGTAGGTATAACTTGTATTTAAAAATGCCAAGATAATCCCATTATCCATATAAACATGATGACGATGGTGATAGTTTTAAGTTGTGGTCAAGCATAATTATCACCTGCTTTTCGTGTATCGTACTCTTCCTGCACGATTACTGGATTTCTTGCAAAAAGAAAGAAATAATTTCATCACTTTTTCTCTTGGCGTTTCAACTAAGTAGATGGGCAACTGTGTAGTCCCATCCAAGTACAAAGGCAATGTTTGAAAATGGTCGTTTGTTACTGGCTGTTACGTTGTAATTTCCTATAGCAGTTCGTCAAAGTGAAAATAAATGTTTTGGAATTTATTTATTTATTTTTGTGTGAGAATAAAATATTTGTTGTTAGAGGAGAAAGAGATAGAAAATAGAGAGAAGAAGTAGAAAGAAAATTGTATTAATGTGCATATATAATACAAGAGATTAGGTCTCTATTTATATGATAGAAGAAACCTTAATGTTAGACACAGGGGCATTTTAGTAAATAAATAATAATTTATAACACTCCCCTGATGACAATGTGTCTACACTAATTGCCTCGTTAAAACCTTGTCAGGAAATCCTGAATGGACAAAACCTGATCGAAGGGAAAAGAGTATAATTGTGAGTAAATTTAGTACAAAGATGGACATGTATATGTTGTCTCATTAAAACCTTGACAAGGAAAACCCAGTGGGAAAAACCTTGATGAAGGAAAGAGAGTACAACGTGATAGTCCAGTAAAATACCTTCTAATTTGATACTCCCCCTGATAAGTACTTAAGTTGAATATTGGCTTGCAAATCTTCAAGTCGAGATTTCCCAATTTCGGCAAACGAATTTCTTGAATGCTGGAGATGGCAATGCTTTCGTGAGAAATTTTCCAGTTGATGAAGTCTTCTTTTGTGTTACTCTTTTAATGGTAGTGCTCTCGAGTCTTCATGCTTCTTTGAATACATTGAACACTTGCTTCTTGGATTGCTAGCTTCTCGAAGATGGTTTGTAGAACTAGTTGATCTAGTTATTCAACAAGGTGCCAATACGCAGTTACAGTACCATAGGTGTACAAAATTTGTAGTCATACCTTATATGGATCAGAATGATATATATATCGAAATTCATAGAAGATGGTTATGTTGATGTGGTCTAACAAAAGGACCTAGTTAATGGTGGGAATCCACCAAATAACCAAAATTCATACGACTCCCCCTTGGATGACCACCATGTTGAATTAATTGCCTCACTAAAACCTTGCCAGTAAAACCCAATGGAAAAAATTTGGACGAAGGAAAAAGAGCACAAATATCAACATTTTGAAAGAAAATTAAACGTCAATGAGATGTTGCCTCGTTAAAACCTTGTCAGGAAAACCACATGGGATAAAACCTGAAACGAAGGGAAAAGAGTACAACTTTTGACGTAAATATGGATGCTAAGTAACTCAACTATATGAGTCTTATACAAACAAGCACCAAAATCATAACTATGATCTATATTATAGAAAAGTTTTAAGCAAGCATAATATGTTAACTGCAAATTTAAGAAAAATAATATTTATGTTGAAGCATGGATTTTTGTGTTTTTAAGGACCCCTCAAGAGACCTATAATGTTGAAATCATCAACTAATTAATCCGGATTTTTAGTTTTGTACTAAATTTCTAAAAACACATAAATGATTGTTAAACCTTATGTAAGCAGATAAGGTGGCTGCCTGAATATAATTTGAATCCTCTAAGAATTACAAATTCAATATGTTCTCTGACCACATTTCTTGTGTGAATGCAATATGAGTCCTTCAAAGACTACCACGCCAAGTGCATTGTATAAAGAGAACAATTAATAAATCATACCTAGGGTCTGAAAAATAAAATAAAATAAATAAGCCCTGAAATCGTTTTTACAAACGAACAAATCTATCGTAGAACGACGCATTATGAATACGCTAACCTGTAATTAATAGGCTTGGCGGTGTTAAGTTTTGGTTCCAAAAATGCGTCAATCGAGAAATTAATCCAACCCAATTGGATTGTATGCCAACCAATCACATGTGTCAATATTCCTCTGCAGAGGGGTTAACTACCACCATCTTTATTATTTTAGTAGCTACTATAAATGAATATTTGACAATCATTAACTTATTACGAGCCCACACAATTCTCAAGTTTATGCATATCTTGAAAAATTCTCAGAATTACTGGTACCAGCGCACGCGAGCATTATAATCTCCTCATCTTCAAGTGAGAAGATATTATATTTGAGAATGTGGGATTGGTTGACTCAATTGGAACACAACCTGTAGCCTGTCTTATAGAATGTTACTTATCTGATGTGACTGGATTTCCTCTTAAGAGGCGAAAGCTTATATAAAAGCAAAATGAGAAATTTCATGTCAATCATATAATGACAGCGTTAATAGATTTGATCGTGATGGGAAAGAAATTAATATAACATTTAAGTTAATTAATACCAACTTCTAGTAGTGTATATTCTCCCCCTGATCATGGCAAAAATACTTGCATCTCATTTTCGAAATCTTCAAGTTTCGAAAAGTATTGTATGATTTATTCAAGGACATATACCAATGATAATTTCTGAGTTTACAAACATCAAGTTGTACCACAGATACTGACTCAACATGAGCCATTATTTAAAAATTTATGTCTTTCAACATAAAAAAGAAAAAAAAAATTGTTTAATGGACATACATATATACATATGTATAATCAACCATGAATTGCCTTTGAGAACCAAAATTAATTGGTTACAATAGCATATAGAATATGCAAACGAATTAAGCCTCCATTAATTATGTGACCTAGTAGGCCCGACAAAATAATAATTCATGTGAGAATGAAATAATGGACACTTTCTTTATGAAAAAAAAATTAAATCAAGATCAATTGAATATAATCACTACAAGGAGTAGTGATATTTCTAATGATCCGGGTGCGCACCCATTGACCTTGAGTGTCCTACCGTACTCCAACTACACGTGGAACGTATCTGAATTTTGGAGACTAGTACCAGGAGGAAAATAAAAATAAAAATTGCTTAATATCCCTCGGGAATGCAACAATTCATCGTACACTGGTATTTGCAGTTGATAATAACAAGATATCAAGATGTAATTTTAAGATTGGTAAAGAAAAACAAATTGATATTCGTTTTAGAAAAACATCCACTTTGTGGTTGATTAACGATGGTTTCTCGTAGGAAATAGAAACCAATTAATGTTAGTTATGAATGGTTCCTTGTAAGGAATAGAACCATATTGGCTTAAAAATAATTTAGAATGTCAATTTATTAACATATCATTTCATAGAATTGACGAAAAGGAGAAAATCAATATCAATTGATTTTTGCGATATACCAAAATCGTATCGAAGATTGGAAAAAATATATTATTTTAGTCATCGCATATAGAAAATCCATTTTGGTTGAGAGATGGTTTCTTATATAGAAAAAAAATAGAAACCATATAAAATTAAATCACTTGATCTTCATCTAATGGAAGAAGATACCAATTAAATTGGACGTAGGTTTTTCAACCATGCATGTGAATAATTACCGTGAAGGTAATCAAATTGCGATAATACCATTTATTTATTTATTTGGTGATTACAGTCAATGTAGTCAATATCGCCCGTACCGGCCGATATATCGGCGATATTACCGGTATCGGTGTAGGGCGAAACGGAAACGGCAATATTGCGATACGATATTTGCCGATAATATCGGTCGGTACGGGCGAAAACGAAACAACCGATTTCCCCGATATTGGATATCTTCGGAATTTGTTGTGAACATTTGGGTTCTTTCTGAATTTTAGGTGAAGGAAGAGACCTAAGTCTCATTATCATCGATTGAAGATTTTACTCCTTTAGATTTGAAGCAATTGAATCCATAAAGAAAAACAGGAAAAAGATTAACCAGCAATTTCAAAAATTGAGAGATACAAGGAAACAATTTTAAGTATAAAAGAGATTAACCGATTGATTAAGTTCTGTGAGCTGGAGACAAATAAAATAATCTAGGCTTGATTTTCTAAAATCATGGAAGAACATAAGGTCGATCACCAAATTTTTCTAATTTTCTGAACATAAGAGATATTGACTATGATGATCTCCATTTGCTGTAGAGAGATGGGAATTGGGAAGCTGGTAAAGAGAGAAGAGGCATGGAAGTAAAGAAACAAGTAAAAAACATAAAAGAATTGGTTTTTCTTTTAGATTTTTGATTATTACCACCTGTTAATCATGCATATAGGGGGTCCTCGCCACGTGGTATGGTAGGTGTTCGTAAGACACCTTCAGGCTTAAGGCTTTATTTTATTTTTTCTCATAACCAGTAGTTGGCTTAAGGCTTTATTTTTTTTATTTTTTTTTTGGTAATTCAATTTTCATTGATGGAAATCAAGATTACATAGATCTCAAGTACATCAAATTGAAAAAGTAAAAAGAAACAACAAGCTTGTAGAGGTACATGATTGAAAATTCCGACAAGGAAAAGAGAAGGAATTCCAAATACTGACCTAATTCAAGAATGTAAGAACCGATAGAATCTGAGAGAAGATGGTCTTCATAATATTCATGGACCATTTGATAAATCATCTTCCTGATGAAGTAATGCTCCAATGGTATATGAGTGCAAATTTGTTGACCGGAGAATAGAGAGTAATCTGAATCCGGCGATGTACTTGAACAAATATATAATCAAGATCAAGTAACCATTAAAATAAAAGATAATCACCATGAAGGTGAAGACAAGAATCACCATGAAGGTGAAGACAAAAATCACCATGAAGGTGAAGAAAATAAGCCTAATAGGAAATAATCCTTTTATTCTAAAACTAAAACACAAAAAAACTAAGATCCTTGCTCAGATCTAGCCCAAAATGGACTAGATCTGAGCAAGAAGATGAAGTTGGGTTTTTTTTTTTTTTTTCCTCTTGGAGAAGAGGAGAGAGATAGGGGAGATGAGCAGTTTTAAGGCTTTATTACTATGCTCAAAGGTGGGCGACAAAATAGTCTCATGAAGCGTGCAAAAGCCATTTATACTAAAAAAAAAATTATTTCACATCTTACGCATTAATTATTTTCTTTTTCTAAAATTTGGGGATCATGTTGAATTTTGATATTTGGAACTGAAATATGCCGTTGATAGTTAAGGAGATATTATGAGCAAGGAAAATAGGATGATAAGAGTATTATCCGGGGTTCCATTTCTTTGCCGATATCCCCTTATTTGTATTGCAAATTTCGCTTGATTGATCGTTTGTCAGAATTTGGGTCTTCGTCGGCCTCCCACTGTTGTATCAGTCATCTAGTTTGTTTTATTTTTGTTATAGGTTGTGATTATGGATTCTTCTAATGCATCAAATTCAAATACCACAAACTCTACATAGATATGAACTACGTATGACGGCTCTTATGTTTTGAATGAACTTGTTTTGTTTTCCTAAAATTGATGGTATTTTTATCTTAAGTGAAACAAATATTAATTATAAAAATTATAGATATGAATTTAGAACCGATATTGCACCAATATTTGAAACCGAGATCTCCCCGGTATAATGTTGTACCAGTGTACCGGTCCCTGGCCGAGACAAACCGGTATCCGATGCTAACTACATTGATTACAGTTTCATTAGGGGAATAGAAACAATAAACCATCTTTCGATGGATTTTTTTTTTTCTTTCTTTATCCAAAGGATTAGAGAACAAAGGGAATCCAACTTTATTTGCAAAGTTGATCACCAAAAATAATATTATGACTATAATTATTTGACCCATACTTTAAGGGAAAAAAATACCATGTAAATTAAAGAAAAATTAATTAAAAAAAAATCATTTAGAAAATACCATGTAAATTAAAGAAAAATCAATTAAAATAAAAAAGAAATATTTACCGTCATGCGCGTAGCGCATAAAATGCTAGCACCTAAATCCATCACCGTACAAGATTTCTTTAAAAAAAAATCACCGTACAAGATTTTTTTGTTTTGTTTTGATCAGAAACCGTACAAGATGTTGGTGGCTTACGGTGTTGTCCAATTTTTATTATTGGGTTAGGTATAGAACCACTAAGTGATTGTTACCACTTTAATTCATATGTGAACAGTAAGGATTCAAGTAATCCAGTAAGGACACTGAGTCATTGACGCGCCGTAACGCTTTTATCGAAGGTTAGTTCACCGTGTATCCCTAGAATAAACCAACAAAAACATAGTTAGAATCCCGTTAATAAACAAGAGAAGAAAAAAATCAAATCAAACCAAAAGAAAGAGTTAGATATAGATCGTAGTTAATCTTGTATAATAAACCAAAATAAGAAAAATCAAGCGGGAGAAAAGGTTAGTATGGAGGAATTAATCTTCTATGTTTTTGATCTTCTTTATTTTATTTTTTTATTTTTTTGAAGCAAGAAATCAGTTTTATTACTAAGTCACAAAGTGAGGAGTTACATTCCTAGCATCTTCAGCTAGCTGATATAAAATAGTATCTGGTGGTTCTAAGCCCCAAGCTTTGGTAACACCATTAACTCTAGCTAATTTTGAAAGAATGTCAGCTACCTTGTTCCTATTTTTTGGAACATAACAAAGTTTCCATGAACTAAATAATTTGAAATACTGTTTAATATCCTTGATTAAGTTTTTCAACCTCCAATCAATAATTCCTTCATCTTTATTCACTGCGTCTACTACTAACTTTGCGTCAAGCTCAAAGATCACCTTAGGTAGATTTTGTTCTTTAGCCCATTGCACTGCTTCCCAAAGTCCCAAACCTTCAGCCTGCTCCGTATTCCTGATATCTTTTAGATGGATGCATTTTGCTGCCCGTTGAGTTCCTGCAAAATTTCGCACAATTAGTCCAATGCCTCCAAGTTTATCAATAGACTGAAAAGATCCATCACTATTGATAGTCAGATAATCATTAGGAGGAGGTATCCAGTGATCAATCCCTTTGTTTACACTATAATTCTTTGCAGAATGAGTGTTCAGGGAAGTAGCATGATCTTCAAAACACACTTTACAGGAAGCAATGATCTTTTCTATGTTGACTTCCTTATTCTGAAAAACCTTGTCGCACCTAGCTGACCAGATATGCCAGGCAACAATAGCACGATTAACCAGATCTTTCTCAGTGATTTGATTATTATGCAGATTATCGAACCAGCTGCACATCCAATCTGACAGACTATTGTGATTTCCAGAAACCCAACCAACAGTTGTGAACCAAACTGCTCTGGAGATATTACAGTGCATGAAGATATGAGCTGCAGTTTCTTGCTGGAGTTCACAAAAGGGACACAGGTCGTCAGATCCAACAATGGCTTGACCTAAAACATCTCTGGTAGCTAGAAGTTCTGATATTGCTTTCCACATAAACTGACAAACCCTAGGCAGAGTTGGGAGTTTCCATAGCTTTTTATAGATCATGTGCATACTGGGGCCCACTGTCTGGTACGGAAATGATTCTTCATACATCTTTTTATAACAAGACTTAACAGAGAAGTTACCAGTCTTCTCAAGCAACCAAATAAGGCTATCCTTTTGTGTAAGGTGAATCGAGAGACCCCTAATGTAGTCCACTGTAGTTGCTTCAAAAAGAGTATTTAGGAGATTGAAATCCCATACAGAAGAGTTTTGAAGGAATAACTGGTTCACATGCGTGAAGCTTGAATGAATCATACAACCCTGCTTAGGTTGATGAGGATCTTGTAACTCTGGAATCCAACGATGTTTCCATATGAGGATAGATTCCCCATTGCCTAGATGCCAGCAACTGTATTTCTGAATAAAGCTTAACTCAGAACTAATACTTCTCCAGGACCAGGTGGAGTTGTATTTCTTTTTTATGTCAAAAATATTGTCGTCAGGATAATATTTGGCTTGTAGAGATTGAGCCATCATACTAGTTTTATCTGAACAGAGCTTCCATGCTGATTTTGCGAGGAGAGCTCTATTAAAAGTCTTCATATCTCTAAAAGCCAAACCCCCTTCCTCTTTTGGTTTACTTGTTCTTCTCCAAGTGATTATGTGTCTACCTTTATTGGACTTCTTATTACGCCAGAAAGCTTGCTGTGAAGAACTCATCTTGTTGATGGTGACATCAGGTAGCTTGAAACTAGACATATGATGAATGAGAATTGCGTTTGTAACATTGCGAATCATCACACTTCGAGCTGCCTCTGACATGCTGCTAGCATTCCATTTAGAGTATTCCATTTTCTCAACTAGAACAGAAAAAGGAATTTTCCTATTACCCAAGTATTTTTCTTCTTTGATATCCAGTTGGCGAATTTGAAGAAGTCCACTGATATCTTGACAGTCTGTTGGTTCCATATTTCCACTAAAGTAAACCGCAGACTTGCTGAAATTAATGAGCTGACCAGAACAGGTGATGAACTCTTTGATAACCTGCAGCAGTTTGGTTGTTTGAGAAGTATTCGCCTTGCAAAAAAGAATACAATCGTCTGCAAATAATAAGTGATTTATTTTAGGTGCAGAACGAGAAATCTTTACACCTGTGAGCTGACCATATTTTTCACAGTGAGCAAGAACTCTAGAAAAACTTTCCATTGCTAGAATGAATAAGTATGGTGATAAAGGATCACCCTGACGAATCCCCCGAGTTGGTTGGAAAGCTGATGAAGGTGAACCATTAATGAGTACTTCAATTTCAGTTGTTGAAATACATTGAAGGATCAAGTGACAGAACTTGCTACTAAAACCAAACTTTTTTAGAATATCAATTAGGAAGCTCCACTCTAGCCTGTCAAAGGCTTTAGACATGTCCATTTTCAAAGCTAAGTTACCACCTTTTCCTTCCTTCTTCTTCATAGATTGTACAATTTCTTGCACTAAACATACATTTTCAGATATTATCCTCCCTGGTACATAGGCGGCTTGCATAGGGGAAATTATTCTTGAAATGTGTTTCTTCATTCGGAGAGCAATGACCTTAGAAATTATCTTATATACTGTGTTACACAATGCAATGGGCCTGAAATCTTCCGGCCTGTGGGGATATTGTATTTTCGGTATCAAGGAAATTCTAGTCTTGTTCAGTGCTTCAAGAGGAAACCTGAATGAAAGAAGAACTTGATAGTTTCGCAAACATCATCTTTGATAATCAGCCATTGTGTCTGATAAAACCCAGGTGGAAATCCATCTGGGCCTGGTGATGTCCATGGATCCATAGTCATCAAAGCACTGTATATTTCTTGCTCAGTTGGGATGGCTACTAACTCTTCATTGTCTTCATCAGTTATACAAGACGGGATGTATTTAAGAAACTCAGCGCTGTCAGTAGGGTGTGTTGTTGACATGATCTTCATAAAATGGTTTTTCAGAAGCACTTCCAAAGACTCTTTATCCCTACACCAAGAACCGTCTGCAGCAAGCAAAGCATCAATTCTATTACGTGCACGTCTTCTGTTAACCCTGATATGAAAGTACTTTGAATTCTTGTCCATTTCATTGAATTATAAGTCTCTTGATTTCTGTCTATTTGAACTTGCTAGAATGTCAGTTAAGTCATGGATATCTTTTTCAAGATCCATGACTGCTGTTGTGTTGTTACCATCTGTATCCGTACCTTGGAGCTTAGAGATAGTTTCCTGTAATTCTGAAATTCTTCTTTGTATGTTACCAAATGTGTTTTTACTCCATTTAGACAAAACAGATCTAGTATGAGATAACTTGTTAGAAAAAACAAAAGCATTAGAACCCGAATAACAAGCAGACCAAGCTTTCTTTATCTCATCGTGACAAGTTTCATTTTTTAACCAGTGTTCAAAGAATTTCCAATTTCTCCCTTTAACAAGATTATCCTTATGAAGTTCCAATAAAATTGGAGTGTGGTCAGAGCCTCTTTGTGCTAGATGTGACAGAATAGCATTAGGATAATCTATAGACTAGAGACTATTAATTAAGGCCCTATCAAGTCTAGATTTATACCTCCCTGTGCCGTGCTTATTACTAGTCCAAGTATAAGGACAACCACTAAAACCTAGGTCTGATAAATCTGAGTCCTTTATAAGCTCTAGAATTTCAGAGGAAGTGATGGCTGAAGTGGAATGATTTCTATCTTCGGGGCACATAGTGATGTTTAAGTCACCTAAAGCTACCCAAGGAATAGTAACTGATTTACTAAGATCATTAATATAAGACCATTATTCTTTTTGATCAGTTTTATAAGGGGTACCATAGATACAAGAAAGAAACCACTCCCCTTTACTAGGGTCGTTGGAAACTATAGCATGGATCATATTGCTAGTAGAGCCAACAATATCAACTGAGAAGCCATCTTTCCATAAAAGAATTAGGCCTCCATCTGCACCTACGGATGGGACAAAGACACTATTAGGCATACACAAAAAATTGGTTAACCTAACTATCCTTTTATCATTTATTTTCGTTTCAGATAGAAATATAATATCAGGAGCATGAAGGTTGTTAAGGTGACCAATGTGATCTCTAGTGTCTTTGCCAAGGAAACCTTGACAATTCCAACTCAAGATTTTCATCTTGAGGTAAAAAGAGTAGTAAGTGAACAACGGTAAAAAATTAGAATGGTTATGAAAATAAGAGAAATAGAAAAGATGAGTGATTACCAAAACAGCAGCAGCCTTGTCATCCTCATGAAAGTATTCTTTTGCAGACAAATCTCCATCCTCATCCAGATCATGTTCCATATCTTCAACAACTTCACTAACAGTTTCAGTATTATGATTCCTAGTATTCTCAAGATTACCCCGTTGATATAATCCATATTGGACTCAAGAGTCTGATCATTTGTTTCCTCATCCTTTGACTGGCTTCACAAATTTGCTAAATTACAAGGTCTAAGTCGTTAGAGATCTCAACTCCATATTGGTTAGCAAGCTCATGAATATGAGCTATGTACTCCTCATTGGTGTATCTTCTTATCTTTAAGTCCTCAGCTACATTTTTGCATTCATCATCATCGTGGTCCACTGTAAAAAAATTCTGGGCAAAGAGTGTGAGGTTGTCTCTCCCAGTGATATCGAACCCAGGTGACTCCACCTGATGTTGTATTCCACCAACCACCCCTAAAGAGAGGCTTAGATCAATACGAACTCTAGCTGTAATCATGCTTCCTGCAACAGGTCTACAGTTTGGTGGTTCAGTCCAAATTTTTGGACCTAATTCTTCCAATGCTTCATCAATAACTTGAACTGAACGATGTTCAAGAAGAAGATTTTTGAAATGTACATTCCAGTCTTGATGGGTGAAAATCTGATCTTTTATATCCACAGAAGGATCATACTTCTTGAGATTGAGATGGCATTTTTGAACATTCCATGGACCTTTCTTAAGAATAGCTTCAACGACTTCCATGGAGTTGAACTTGAAAAGGAAAATATTTTTGTCCATAGCCCTTACATGTCTGACTCTGTATTGCTTCCATAAGATTTGAGAGACTTCTTTCCTCATTGTGTCTGTCTCCACAGGGTCCTTGGAGTATAGTTTTCCAATTAGAGTATTTCTCCAGTCCTCAGTGGCAACTGAGATTGTTGTTGAAGTACCCACTGCACGCCTTAGTTGCTTAGAAGTAATATCCCGGATTCTAGTCATTTGCATCTTAGAGGTAATGGCTGAAACTTGGTTCTTGGAAGAAGATGCCATGATTATGTGAATGGAAGGAGAAATGCTAGTTTGAGAATAGGTTTTCTTCGAAAAGATTTTTCCTTTGTTGATATATGGGTTCAGAAGATATCTTTGATAACTAATTGTAGTTATTTTTGTTATAACTACAGTAGAAGATAAAGGGAAAGAAAATATTCTGGGAGTTAAATGATATACTCTAGAATATAGAAAAAAAGGGGTCAACTGAGACTTGGACGGAAAATAGCTGCATGTCCTCCAATCACGCATGCAAATAGGTGGAAACTGATTGTAGCTAAAATTCAAATTTTGAATATTTCCGATTTGATACAGACTAGTTAACTCGGTACAGGAAATCATGAGAACCTCAGAGAAATCATAAACATGATCAGAATCATAATACTTGAACATACTGTTTTGTTCTACCATATTGGTAGATCGCAATATTGCTTTTGAAGATAGTTTGTTGACTACACGAGGCTGCAACAACACCATTGACAGAAGGAGAGTATATTGAACAAAAGTCCAATACTGAATGCCTTTCATGATGATGAAAAGGCTCTGCAAAATTAACACAACATTTGATGGATTAAAATCAAAAAAATGTTAACTACTAGAAAGTACGTAATAGAAGAAGAAAGAAGAAAAGATTAATGGAGAAAAGAGGTTAAGAAGACATACCGAATAAGCAAAGACAGTGTAAAACAAACTAAAGCTAATAAAGAAGTAAATCTAGACAAGTTGAAGCTCAGATTAGAAAACAGTAAATTAAACAGTAAACTAAAAATCGAAAAAGATACACCTTAAACATCCGTTTTTCAAGATCTTTCAAATCATCCGAAAGAGAGCGCAATATTGTGTACATGAAACGAATAACCTTCCTGTTAATTGATTATTCACGTAATGAATATACTTCGAACAACTCTTTCTATTCGCTCTTCTTTATTTTATTGGAAGCGATTCTAGCTCATCGTAGAGCGTGCTAATAACGTTTTGTAAAAGGAGAAAGAGATAGAAAATAGGGAGAAGAAGTAGAATTTTTTTTTTTTATTAATGTGTGTATATAATACAAGAGATTAGGTCTCTAATATAAATAGAAGAAACCCTAATGTTAGACACAGGGGCATCTTAGTAAATAAATAATTGTTTATAACGATATTATAGATTTTTTTAAAAAAGGGTAAACAGAGTTACAGACTACGCCTCCGTCACAAAAAGAAGAAAAAAAAACTACTCCTCTGATACAGGTCCGATGATTGTTTCCCTTAAATATAGATCCATTTTGATGGTTGTAGCATGAAGATTCGCGTTACCACAAACAAAATATTGTTCTCCGAACTATTTACATCAGAAGCTTTGCTAGAATCAAAAGAGAGTCTAGGTACAAGAAAACATTTGATTGTACCTCAGTTGATTTCTTCCACTTCTTTGCCAAAAGATCTGCTGCTCTCCTGCTCCATTAGCCTTCCTGTTTGCAAACTGAAAACCGGAAAAAAGATATTAATGTATCAGTTATTAGTTTAGCTTCATTTTACATTGTCTAGTATGTCCATTCAATTGTGTTATTCATACCTTTGAGATAGCTGATTGAAGATAAACAGTCCCTTCTTTGACCAAATTTGCCAGCTTTTCTCCTAGGCTCATTTTACAGCTTGGAGCAGAGTCATAGCCTCGATTTCTTCAGTTGATGCAATTCTGAAGTTCTCATACGCGGCTCCTTTGAAAGTACTTCAACATTTACCAAAGACTAAACCAAAGCCAGAGGTGCTAATAGCAGACAACCAGGAAGCATCGCAGTTCAGTTTCAAAGTGTTGAGCATTGGTGACATCCAATTCCAGTTAACATTAGCAGTTCCAATATTCATTTCAGGGGATGTAGTCCTTGTTATGTTCAAGTAGTTGATATGCTTCTGAATGTACATAAATAGTTATTGGAGGGTGTTTTCTTTGTTTCAAAAATCCTTGAGCATCTCTCTTTCTAAATGAACCAACATTTTGTAGACATTAATTCCATGGAAGTTGTGTTGTCCTTCCCTACAACCCATTCATTATATTATTTTTTTAAAAAAGAAGTAGAAATCACTCCCTGATTAGCCATCAATGGCAGCATCCATACTGATTTAGCATAGTCACAACCAAAAAGCAGATGTTGTATGTATTATCTATTGAGTGTATACATAAACACAATGTGTATTTATGTTCATGAAAGCTCAAATTTTCTCTCTTGTTAGTAATACGTCCTGGATACATTTTCAAACAAAGAGTTTGAATCTTTGAGAATACCCATGATCCATATGACTTTCCATAATTAAGAAGCTTGCTGAGAGACTTGATGATTTGGATTGGAAAGTTTAGCATACAACGACTTGAGAGAGAACTCCGCTGGTTTTTAGTGTCGGGTTCCAACAAAGCTTCTACATGAATTTTTTTTATCCCATTTTCCGAAAAGGCTTCCTAACAAAATGATTATTGTCCGTCCCAGCTCCATGCACTAGTTCCAAGGAAGCTTATTAAGTATGCACATTTATTGTTATGTTTTCCTTGCTCAAATGAAACTTCTCTATGAAACGAATTTTCCGTTGTTTAACTCGTATGACGAGCTCTTATTGACATGAGAATGGGATCCCACTGCCCTGGAATTAGGGCTTTCTTAGGGCTTTCTTATCATAGGTAACTTAGCTCTTTCTCACTTCCTTTAGATAGGGTACCATTACCCTGAAACTGTAGCCTTGTTATCATTGATAACACAGCTTGTTCTCACTGCTCTAGAACAAGGTTTCTTGCCATTTTGGAGTCTGCGCTAATGTTGGTTTGTTTTTCTTTATAAATTTACATAAGAATTGGCTAAGGCCATATAAAGGGATGTTTTTCAAGAACTTCTATGATCAAAACTAAGTTTGGCTTGCTCTCACTGTCCTGAGACATGGCTCCACTACCCCTGAAACTGGGTCCCCGTTATTTTTTAGCCAGCACTAATACAAGATGAGTTTGTTCATACACTTGCACAAGTATTTTATTAAGACCATGCGACGAATGTTTTTGAATACCCCTCTAACCATATCAAAGTTTGGAATTGATCCCCGTTATGCAAGAGTTATTGTTAAATAACTCTTGAATAAAACATGCTCTTTACATTCTTAGTACCCCTTTGATTCTTGTAATGCATTTATGGTTACCAAATCTGAAAAGCCTTGGTATGTGCTGATACATCTATTTCAAGGACACCTTGATTATTGGAACCAACATGTATCAGTGGATTTATTTATGTTTTTTTTTTTTTTTTTTTTTTTTGCAACTTGGCATAGGCCCGTCTTGCCCCCTGGCAGCGTAGCCACCGAGCCTACTCCCCTGAGCAGACCCGGCCCATTCCCCACAACAAAGATATAAGTATTTACATAAGAGGAGTATTTCATGAGATCTCCAAACTCGTGAGCGGAGACTCGATCCGCTGACCTCCTACCCAGAGTCGAGGCTCTATGTCAACCCCTGATGGTTAAAATGAAAGCGTGAAGTTTCGAACCCATGACCTCCTATGTCACACAGGTGGCCTCTAACCAATGCTCTTTATATATATAATGCAATTTTTTCCATAGGGATGTAGACCCTTTAAGGTATGACCTTTTTTTTTTATGTAAATAATATATATTAATTTTGTTCCAATTTTATAGTTGACTGAACTGAGACTTGATAGAGAATTTATTCCTCCATTAGTTCGGCTTGGAGAATTTAATTCTAAGAATATGGTTAGGCTGCAACAAGGACTTACCAAATTTAATAGGGCTTACAAAGTTCCATATAGTTGAGGGGTGTTTTTTACGTTATCCCGTAAAATTTGGTAACCTATGTAGCGGTTTTGGAATTTACTATCAACCAAATTAAAGATTTAGTTTGATAATAATTTGGCGTGGATATATATTGTTTATAATATTGTTACACGGTTTATTTAGAACTAGGCCTTAACCCGTGCCGTAACGGCACGGGCCTTGACGTTGGTTAATTTCTATCATCGTACAATCATATTTTTGTAAGCAATCGATTTGCAAGACCATATACTTGCCTTGCAAAGTCGCTCATACAATCACCGGCAACACATACCTATACCATATCATCCAACTTCATTGTGTCAGCGCAGCTAAACTGCACCATTGCTAAAAACATGATGGCATATCTCAAGAAACAACAGGTATAACCATTGATCCCAAAAAATTAGAAATGAGGGCCTTTTTCACTGGCTTCTAATATTCTCGGAGCAATAACGACCAAAGAATCTTTAACGTTCTGTCTAATTTGGAGGGACCAAATGCAATGAATCGAACTTCATTATGGCAACGCAGCTAAACCTCAGTCCTTCTGCTACGTAGATTTGCTCAAATTTCATCTTCTCGGTTGTTACTAAGGTTTTTATTCTCTTCAACCGACTCCAAAATATATATATATATATATTTTATTTTTTTTGCGAATATTATAAATATAGTTTGTTGTGTTTTCGAAATCATATTGTCGTTGCTATTCTATTCCTGATCTTCAATCCCCGCGAAGATATTTCCAACCCATACTTCTGTATATGAACCCTTACATTTATCATCGATAGTATCAAGTTAAAGCTGTTTGAAGAGACAGTTTGGACTTGATCTTAATCGATGATAATCGAAGATATCATGGTGATGCACGACTACACCAAATTGGTTTGATGTTTGTCACAATGTATGCCATTATCCGTTAGTGAAATATGAACATCATCGCTAGTGAAATATGAACCTATTAACCAAAAATATAAAGGAAACAAAAAACCCTGCTTGTATCATAAAAAAATCCCAAGAATTATTTAAAGAAAGACCTTAGCGATATTTATTCAGAATTTATTTATTTCTCGTGTAAGTTGTCTGCAAGAAAAAAATACATATAACACTTTTGCCTCCTATGTTTGTGTTCTGTATATAAACACTTACGTTAACGTTATCATCGATGGTATCAAGTCCAAACCTGTTTGAAGAGAAAGTTTGGACTTGATCCTAATTGACGATAATCGAAGATATCATAGTGATGCACAACCACACCAAATTGGTTTGATGTTTGTAACAACGTATTCCATTATTCGTCAGTGAAATATGAACCTAATAACTCAAAAAAAGAAAGAAACAATAAATCCTGCTTGTATCATCATAATTTCCACCAAAAAGAAAAACATTAGCCACATTGATTCAATAATATTGTTTTCGTTATAAGTTATTTAGATTTAGATAATTCACAATACCTCATGCCTTGAGAACACTCTTTGTTATTCCCAGATTTGGTCCAAGAGATTTGATAGTCAATTCTGCTTAACATTCATCGTTTATATAGTTAGCAACTTGTAAAGCAGTTTTAATTGTCATTACGCTAGAATATCAGTTACACCTCTGTGATTATTGTCCCCATATCCGGTTTAATATACCTGCGACATATATTTTTTATTATTAATACTGTAAATGTATTTACAGGTTTTATGAGTCTCCCAATATATTCCCTCCAAATGTAATAAATACCAACACAATCAAGGAATATGTATTTCCACAAAATTATGGGAAATATATTCTCGGTATTTTTCTACACATGAAAATATATTTTGTAAAAAAATTAGTATTGAAATATATTTTTAGTTATAGAAATATATTTCCCGATTCGCAAAAATTGGTAAGACCATTCTCCACCTTTCCAAGTCGCTCATACAATCTGTTCATCTTTGAAATATTGTGTCCTCAAAACTCATGGCCACACCTGATAATAAGTGTCCTTGGTCAGTTACATAATCGTTACCCTCTTTGGTATCCGTTTGGCATAACCATTGCATGACTTTTTATGGTCAAGCGGTATGGGGATCAACTGCAGTATGTATTTTTTGAGAGAAAGAAATTGCAGACTCTTTGCGTACTAATCTGGACGCAAGGCATTCGTCAGTTCTAAACGGAAAAAATGGTAAACGAAAGAGATATAATCTTAAATGCGTGACACTGTTTTATTTAGGTTCATTGGTTATAATGAGCTAATGCTCTACATAAACATGGAAGTTTAAATATTTTTAGAAAATATTTTGTCAGGAGCTCCCTTCTCATGAAATCAACTAATCGATATCGTTTATAGAAGTCTCCCCATGCTCCACTTTCATAGCACTTCCCCATTACATCTTTCAAACATTTCATTCCAACCGACTTATCCGTTATTTTCATGTTTCCGATCCTCCAAATAGGTGGAGAATAGGATTTTTTGGCATCCATATAGTATTTTTTGACATCAAACAGATGATTCAAACTCTCCAACGTACCATGTTGTTCCTGCAATTTTTATAACACTCATTATATGGAAATGTTTGAAAAGTGTTTAAAAATGTGTACCCGTTATGTTTTAGAGGGTGTAGTGTATATGAGAACCTCTTCCATTAAATCCTCAACAATATATTGTGCCCATCAGTTCCTTTTAACGAATGCTTTTGTAACTTTAAAATTCTTGGCACTCTTCTAGCTTCACCTGGAATACAATCTGGCGATGCAGGACTCCGTAAATAACCATGAACACATGTTGAACTCCCTTCTCCTGTTTCACATTAATATGTTTTAAGTATCACCCTTACCATTTAAGCCAAAATTTGTCATTTTGTATGCTGAATATCTAAAAAAAAATCAAAATAAATTATGCAAACACGGTATTTTGAATTGTGGTTTTCTAAGATAGTATTTTTCAAGATAGGCCTCTTCCAGTCTCATGGCGTGCAAGTGATTTAGAAACAAAAATGTTTGAAACTTTTCATCAAGCTCTATTTTAATGATCGGATTTATTTTGCCCTACCAACTTGACATCATTGTGTTACTGTAGGTTTATGTTGCCTCTTTACTTTCTCCATTTATCTACGCTAGTACGCTCGACAGTAAAGTTTATGTGATTTTACAATCGAATTACTTATACCTCTTTCACCCGCATCAAGTAATCCGCCTTATGTCCCAATAATTCCTCTGTCACATTTTCTTTCGCTTGGAATATTGCTAATTCCGGCCCATTAGTAACCATCATTGTTAAACGCAATATGTCCAAGTGTTGATTAGTACAACAATTCCTTTATGTCTATATTATGTAATGTTCCATTTTTTTAATAAACAGACTGTACAAAAGTAAAAGAACATAAATATTACATTGGGATTAATCTAATGTATTTGAAGCACTCTGGACATTGCCTCCCGTTGCTAGTTTCCTCATATTCCTTGTTACATTCTGGATAGTACATGCAACATCAATCATCCGCGAAGCGAGTTATTTGCGCAAGTATAGTCAATCTATCTCCTTCCTGTAATAACATCACGTCAAATTTTTGGAGTTGTCTAATAGATTAATAGATTAGTTCATACCTCAATCTCAGATTTCATTGTCTTCTCACATAGCATAGCTATTGACATCTTGTGTTTTCGTTCAAATGTCAAATTGATTGCCTGATCCCTTTGGATGGTAGTCACGTTGATGTTGTTGTTCGATTCATTGGAGCTTGTCCATGCAAATGAGACAGGAGGTTCCATATTGAGTGATTTTGTTTGGTTACACTCGGAAGATTAAGATTTAGTAAAAATATCCTCAAATGTAATTTTTTTGGATCAATCGTTATACCTAGTAGTTGTGCTCTTCCTGGTGATTGTTTCTTGTGATGCAGTTTATCTGTGCTGCCATATTGAAAATTTTAAATATGTGGTAAAATTATCCGTCGCATGTGGTATCTCAACCTTTCCACCCTTTTAAAATACACCTTTTAACATTAATATGGATAATGGAAAGTCACTCGGTAGCCATGATGTGTCTGCATGTTTTTGTTTGAAAATCCAAATGGTCATATAAATATCAATTATGATTATAAGGTGTGGAAGTTACATAAGCGTGGTGGAGTAGGTAAGGCACTCAGAATAGAAAGCATTACATTAAATTAGATAATTACCTTACATTTCAACCAATTTGAGGTATTTTTGTCAATGTAAGTGTGTTTCAATTTTCGATTAACATGATTAACATCCAATCAGTATGAGGATCATAATAAGTAAAAAAAAAATTATGTCAATTTTAGTCCTTTTCGTTTTTTAGTAGATCCATTACTCAATCATCGCTGAATTTTTCTCGGGTTGTTTTTAAGGAAAATTACGATCAGCCTGTACAATTTATTGTTTACTTAGTGAAAGTATGTATTAATATAATCATAGATTTTTTATAAGGAATTATTAATAAAATATTTAATGATGAAAGTATATTTTATCAAGATTTTATATTGAAAGATTAATAACATATTTAATGGAAGATAATTATAAGATATTTATGATGTAAGAAGATATTTATAATCAAAGATTAATAAAATATTTAATGAAAGTTTATTTCTGAAGATAGTATAAGATATTGATGATGTAAAATTAATAAAATATTTATTATGAGAAATTAATGATACAATAATGATGTAAACAACCATAGCCATAGATTTCGCTTTTCTAAAACTCAATCCTCACCGTCCTTTACCAAAGCTAAGTTGTCCATGCTTTCTAAAACTGAACATAAAAATTATTCCCGTGCCATTATCGTATCATGTTTGATGATACAATAATGATGTAAACAACCAACCACTATTTCTTCCACCACTAACCACTAATTTCTATTGATATAATTTTTAATAAAATTATTTATTAATATAAAAAATACACATTTATTAGATTAATTAAGAAGACATTTAATAATGAAAATTTAATAATTAATTATGAGAGATTAATGAGACACTAATTAATAAAACACTCATAATGATTAATTTTAATTAGAGCAAACTATTAATTATGAGAGATTAATGAGACACTAATTAATAAAACACTCATAATGATTAATTTTAATTAGAGCAAACCACAACCATGGATTTAGCTTTCCCCAGAATGCATCCTGACCGCTCTTTATCTAGGCTAAGTTGTCCATGCTATTATGTCAATTTTAGTCCTTTTCGTTTTTTAGTAGATCCATTACTCAATCATCGCTGAATTTTTCTCGGGTTGTTTTTAAGGAAAATTACGATCAGCCTGTACAATTTATTGTTTACTTAGTGAAAGTATGTATTAATATAATCATAGATTTTTTATAAGGAATTATTAATAAAATATTTAATGATGAAAGTATATTTTATCAAGATTTTATATTGAAAGATTAATAACATATTTAATGGAAGATAATTATAAGATATTTATGATGTAAGAAGATATTTATAATCAAAGATTAATAAAATATTTAATGAAAGTTTATTTCTGAAGATAGTATAAGATATTGATGATGTAAAATTAATAAAATATTTATTATGAGAAATTAATGATACAATAATGATGTAAACAACCATAGCCATAGATTTCGCTTTTCTAAAACTCAATCCTCACCGTCCTTTACCAAAGCTAAGTTGTCCATGATGAAAGTATATTTTATCAAGATTTTATATTGAAAGATTAATAACATATTTAATGGAAGATAATTATAAGATATTTATGATGTAAGAAGATATTTATAATCAAAGATTAATAAAATATTTAATGAAAGTTTATTTCTGAAGATAGTATAAGATATTGATGATGTAAAATTAATAAAATATTTATTATGAGAAATTAATGATACAATAATGATGTAAACAACCATAGCCATAGATTTCGCTTTTCTAAAACTCAATCCTCACCGTCCTTTACTAAAGCTAAGTTGTCCATGATGAAAGTATATTTTATCAAGATTTTATATTGAAAGATTAATAACATATTTAATGGAAGATAATTATAAGATATTTATGATGTAAGAAGATATTTATAATCAAAGATTAATAAAATATTTAATGAAAGTTTATTTCTGAAGATAGTATAAGATATTGATGATGTAAAATTAATAAAATATTTATTATGAGAAATTAATGATACAATAATGATGTAAACAACCATAGCCATAGATTTCGCTTTTCTAAAACTCAATCCTCACCGTCCTTTACCAAAGCTAAGTTGTCCATGCTTTCTAAAACTGAACATAAAAATTATTCCCGTGCCATTATCGTATCATGTTTGATGATACAATAATGATGTAAACAACCAATCACTATTTCTTCCACTACTAAACACTAATTTCTATTGATATAATTTTTAATAAAATTATTTATTAATATAAAAAATACACATTTATTAGATTAACTAAGAAGACATTTAATAATGAAAATTTAATAATTAATTATGAGAGATTAATGAGACACTAATTAATAAAACACTCATAATGATTAATTTTAATTAGAGCAAACTATTAATTATGAGAGATTAATGAGACACTAATTAATAAAACACTCATAATGATTAATTTTAATTAGAGCAAACCACAACCATGGATTTAGCTTTCCCCAGAATGCATCCTGACCGCTCTTTATCTAGGCTAAGTTATAATTTTCATCTCGATATTAAATTTAGTATTTTTATTAATTATGGAGTTTACTTGTCATTATAAAGTGAACGTAAAATCAATAGATATTTTTATTCTTCAGTCCACTAATCTATCATCATGTATTCATATATGATTCCTTCCGGTATGTTTGATAGTTTGACATTCTCCCAAATAATGTATCTTCCCGAGCCGTACCCAATCAGAATTATTTTTCACATATTCTTCCACAAAAAACCAACGATATTTGATATGTTTTATAGTTTACAAAGACAAAAAAAAATATTATCAATCATTTGAAACGGTATTTCCCTTGTGCATCTCCATTATTTTAGTGACCGCGTAAAACCAAAATAAATTTTAATGCAGGTTAAAAAAATTTAAAACACTCGAACTCATTCGTCCCGTAAATAATTGTGTACGTATTAACAATGTCAAGATTCTTGTTGATTTTGTCCCCTTTAAAAATGGTCCAAAAAGATTAAAACTCAGAATGGACTCTACAATACATATTACATTGTATGTTTTTATAATCCGAATAACATAAATAAATACTAATTCATTTATCCAAGTCATTGTATTATAAAACGTTAAGCCATTTCAAATGTCAACCCATTCGACTCAGAAAATATATATCTCCAATTCTTCAAAATCGTCAGACAATCTACGACATTGATCTTCTAAATGTGAGGTTATTCACTGCTTAAAAAATATAGCTAGTAGTCAAATGGTAAACCACTTGACCTAATGCCAATAGACTATGTTATCCATCATTATTGAACAAAAATAACATTCTACCATTTAATAAGAAATATGTGAGACGATGCGAAATTACTCACTGGTGCAATTTGGTCACCAATACTTACGACTACAAAAACACCATCCACCATTTTTGTTGATACTGAAATAGCTTCCATCACCATTTCCAACCACACGACAACTTTTTTTTCCTTTACACCATTGTGATCCACTTAATAAATGTTGGCCAATTTAGACATTAGTTAATCGAATTATATTTAATATCATTATTTAATAAAAATATTTGTTAATAGAATAATTTAGTTATTATCGTTTTTGATGCAACGTCTACCATGGAAAATTAATATAATGGTTATTATGCAAGATAAATGAAAAATTAGTAATTTGTTAAATAAATTTTAGACGTTAGATAAATTTTTAATCATTAGTTATGAGAAACACTTACAACCTTAGATGTATCTATTGCAAGAATAAAAATGACAATTTTCCATAATAAGTTAGAAAGATTATGTCAATTTTAACCCTTTTTATTTTTTTGTTGGCTATATATAACCTGATAATTGTTTTTCATATTTTTTAAATATTATGTTTCTCACGTAGGTTGACCGAATTATATGTCTCGAAGAAACCACCGAGTGAAGCATGTAGTGAGACCTCTTGAAAAAATTATCCCAACTTTAGCCATGTCATCTTACCTATGACCAATAAACATACAATAAACATACAATAAACATGATATTACTTTGTAGGCTATGTCAACTTATGAGATTATTCATCTTACCACTTCCATTTTTGTTCAAACGACATACAATAAACATTTTTCACTACGACACCGAACCCGCACCACCGCCGCCGAACGACTCATTACCACTACCTTTTCCACCACCATCACTATCGTCACCGGCTCCATGCATCACCACTCTCAAACACCACCACTGTTATCCTAATTTCTATTGATATAATTATTAATATAATAATTATTTATTTAATAAAAATATATTTAGAAAATGGAATTGGATAAAAAAAATTTTAAAAGTTATTATGTTTCTTAATTAACAAATTTATTATTTATTTAATGAAGTATATTTATTAAGACAATTATAAGACATTTATGATAAGAGATTAATTAAGTATTTATTCTAAAAATTAATGATACAATAATGATGTAAACAACCATGATAAGAGATTAATTAAGTATTTATTCTAAAAATTAATGATACAATAATGATGTAAACAACCACAACCATATATTTAGCTTCCCCAAGAATGAATCCAGAGCGTCCTTTATCTAAGCTAAGTTGTCCATGCTTTGTTCGACATACAATAAACATTTTTTCACTACGACACTGAACCTCCACCACCATCACTATCGTCACCGGCTCCATGCATCACCACTCTCAAACACCACCCTGGTTATCCCTAATTTCTATTGATATAATTATTAATATAATAATTATTTATTTAATAAAAATATATTTAGAAAATGGAATTGGATAAAAAAAAATTTAAAAGTTATTATGTTTCTTAATTAACAAATTTATTATTTATTTAATGAAGTATATTTATTAAGACAATTATAAGACATTTATGATAAGAGATTAATTAAGTATTTATTCTAAAAATTAATGATACAATAATGATGTAAACAACCATGATAAGAGATTAATTATGTATTTATTCTAAAAATTAATGATACAATAATGATGTAAACAACCACAACCATAGATTTAGCTTCCCCAAGAATGAATCCAGAGCGTCCTTTATCTAAGCTAAGTTGTCCATGCTTTGTTTTATATTAGAGATGTATAATCTCTTGAATCTACGACTCTAGTATAAAACAATGATGTTCACAATGATATAAGTTACATTTATTTTCCTCTGGCATCTAGAATATTTGTTTTGTGCCTGATGTTTATCAAGTTATCATTAGAGAATCTCCAATGGAGTTTGAATATATCAAAATATTGATGTCATCTAGTCTTCAGTGGTTGTTGTACGGTTAAAATTGTATCTGATTTGGAAACTTAAGTTTGAATGAGAGGATCTGTTTTTAGAATTGTTTAGTTAGCAACGATGCTAGTAGTGGTTTGGGTGGTTTTATTTTTCATAGATTAGGTATTTCTATTCAAAGAGGACTTGGTGCTCAGCTTGTTGCTAGGTTACCAACCAAAGTTGTATGCCAATCATAATATTAATGTTTCTACAATTTCTTTAACCTTGTTTCTAGATTTGTGAATTATATTTTTTACAATTAAAGGACACATGTATTAAAACATATCTTGGTACAACTAACGCTAGTGATGCTTATCAAAACAAACATTTATTTATATTTCATGTCAATAAAATATTTTTTCTTAAGATTTTTGTTATAGAAAGCTAATAACCTCGGGATATTGACTTTTGTTACTTTGATTTCCTATTGGGCGTTTCGACCAATTTATAATGTGTTTGAGGGATATTTTATAGATTCTAGTTTAAATTAATTTTGAGGATGTTTTTTATTTTGCGGTTGCAAAGAGATCTTGAAACAAATGAAGGGTAATCTTGTTTGTATGTGGTGATGGAAGAGAACAAAAGTAATGGTTATGGATGACAAGTTATTTTATTGCCTGCAAGTCAATTTGCATACCCCAGTTTCAGCTTTCCTGTAACTTAAAACTTTTTAAGTTTCCACGTAAATATATATATCATTGGAAATGCTCTAAGTCCTCACCAGTTACCCCCTTAGAAATGACTTTCAAGAGAGTGGTGAAATATACTAAAACTTGGTTCATCGTACTCTAGAGTTTTATATATCCTCTCCTCTCTCCTCAGTCCCGAAAACCCACTGAAACTCTAACATCATTTGAGTTTTCTCATGCTCAGATTGAATCCTTTGAAGAAGATCTGAGCAGGAGAATCTTAACACATCAACAACTTTTGCTGCTTCTTCTTACTTGCTTTGACTTCAGTTGTTTCCTATGGTTTTGGTTCTGAATCTAGTTTTTTTAGATTCTAACCCTAACTTGTTTTTATCTTCTTTGATTTATGTTTCATAGTTTCATTCATAATATTATGACTTCGATTTCTGATAGTTCCCATCAACTAGTTTTACAATCTATTTGATGGAGAAGATCAAGTTAACAGCAACAACATCAAAGAACTTTTGCAATATCAGCAGCAAGATTTCTATCAAAGATGCCAACAACAACATTTACTTCAAAGACACCAACAAATTATAGTTACATAAGATTGATTCCTACGAAGACTCTGACCGATTCCAGCTGATTTCCACCAAAGATAAACGATTTCAGTTATCTTTGTTACTTGTGTTACTACTTTTATGAAAAAACCATTGGGAAATGGTTGGATTTTGGATCCTACACGGTTTTGAATCTTTGGATGAACGCATTCAAACTCGGCCTGGACCTTGCCGGAAATTCCGGTTTCGGCAATCAAGGTAGATAAATGTTTGATTTCGCCTAGACGTAATTAGGCCGGAAATCTCGGTTAACTTGGCTGGAATTGGCCGGAATTCTCAGTTGAAATTTATTTCTCTTGTGTTTCCAGTTTGAAATTTGTATGGATCTTGGTTTCCTAACATTTTGACTGAAAACTTGTTTCCTCTTTCTAAAAATTGGTTATTTCATTACATCTATACACAACTTAACAGGTGCAATGTGTGTTTGATATACATACTATAGGTATAAAATTTGAAAACGAAGTTCCGGTAGTTACACCGAGACTTCACCGAGAACCTCTCCGTGATAAAGTTGTCCCAGTATCTTGGTCCCAACTGTTCGCTGTCGTATGCGTCAAAAATAATTTCACTTTCCTAAAGTATATGATAAGAAAGAGTTCGTTTTCACAGAGAGGCGATTGTAGTTATTATGTATTCAATTTCTTAAAGTAACCAATTGGGGGATTTCGATTTTTATGTAAGCAATAAAAGCAAATTAAAAGCAAAGTAAATTGTAGAAAGTAATCAATAGAGAAAGATATTGGTTAAGGAATTCATCTTCAATCTTAGACATGTGCTTGCATATATGATTAGAATTACGATTTAATCTCTTATATTATCAAAAGCCTAGAGAATCAAGAGAGCAAGATAATCTATTAATTTCCTAATTTCATCAACACACATATTAGAGCTGCGTATGTGAATTCTACCTAAAGAATAACCTAACGCCTTGCGCTAATTAAGTTCAATTCCTAGGAGCATTAAGTTTCAGAAATAGGCTAATCAATGCAATTGTCATGCGTTGCGCATAACAATTCGGACAATGGTCAAACTCTACATATGATTACGAGTGTATCACTACAAACCGTAAACATATCATGCTACTTGTATTCAGGGTTATCGCTCGATGAAAAACCCTAAAATAGCTATGGACTAGGATGCAAGTTCAATTAATTGGCCACTTAACTAATCAAACATCATAATCCTATCACAATACATCAATCATGTGATATTAAAACAGTAGAGAATTGAACGATAATCAAGAGAGAAAACTAATACATAACTCAAGCACAAGTTTTAGAAATATGACTACATCCTTAACCAATAATATTAAATTTACCTACTCATAGCTATGGAGTTCATCACAAAAATATGAGTTGAATAAAAGAAAAAGATGAACAAAAGCAAACCCTAGTTGCGTAAACAAAAGCGTCTCTTCCAAGTTCCCAAGAAAAACGTGTCTTCCAAAAGTTGTAGGATGTCTCTTTTATAGCTCCTCTTGTTCCAAAATTAGGTCTAGCCCTCAAAGTCCATTAGATGAAAATCCACCAAGCCCATAAGAGAGAGAAACCCATGTAGAAAATATGTCCAAAAATACGTCGCCGGAAAACTGGTATTATGGACGGAAATTGGCCGGAAAGGTGGCCGGAAAACGGCTCAGGTGACCGGCAAAGTCCGCCCGGTCACCGGTCACCGGTCAACGAGTCAACTCGGTCTGGTCAACTAAGTCAGCTCACGGAGTCAAACCTGGTCATCAGGTGAGTCAGGATCATGAGTTAGACCCGAGTCAGCTGTGCATGAGAGCTAATCAATGACTTGGTTCCGACCTTTCTAGGCCATTGCACAAGCTTCAAACTTGTGCTGCATAATCATTGTGCATCACCAGCCATGATGGCTATACCTTCTGTAGCTTTCACAACATATTACCATCAACCAGTGCAGCCAATATAAACCAAGCCATCAGCTGTAGCTGCTCTAAACCCACATGTTACCATTTTGAATTCAGTCTCAGCTGCACTGTAGCTTCATAACAACAATGCAATTTCATCTCGTGGCAATCACTAATTTTACGGTTTAAAACTCCACCATTTCTTTCTCAACCGCAACATCCTTCACCAATCAGCCGATTCCCTCTCCATTATATTCTTGACCTCGATCACACCGCAACACACCTCGCAAGTCCTATGCTGAACCAAAAACAAAGATTAGCACCAAAATCTGCACTATGCTTGTAACACCTTCCATGCTCACAACAGCACCATCACCTGAAGCTTCATACTGCCTAGCCATTTCAACACAAATGACTTCTTTCAAAACTCAAATACCACCTGCAATTCAGTTTAGACACATTACACAGCTAGGGCCAATCTCCATAAATCTGCAAAGACCGCTTTCGCGACTCCATCTCGATTCATACTCTTCTTGATTTTCACAATAATCCATCGGCACAACAGCTACAAAGTCCATCATTACCATCTTCTTTATGACAGCAGCAACTCCATGTATATCTCCTCCATTCTGCCAGTTCATTTCTCTGCGAGCCTCCACTCATTCACTCATTGGTTCCGTCTCATTAGCTGCTCAAATCCCAGCTGTAACCACATTCTGCTACACCAGCCACTGCCACTGCACCTGCAGATTCAACCCAACATTCACAATACCACCACAGAGACCAGCTCAATCCCATTTTATTGCAGTCAATCCTGCAGCTCAGACATTGAGCCCTGGTTAACATCTCCATATCGAATCTCTTTTCCACATACCCATTAACTCAATCAATCGTTCTTCCATGTCATACAGCCTAGACATACATCTATATGGCATTCATTCCGTTCTACTGCAACACAAAGCAACTAGCTGCTTAACGACTTCAACTCATATACAATTTTTCCTCCATACTTAGGTTCACCAGTATTGCAATCACCATCTTGTCTCTGGATTACAATACCACATAACAACAGCTCAGCCAATCCACCACCCTTGCACTGCGAACCAACAACACCGTGTCGACTCAGTAGCCAGTACTGCAACCATTGCTCCATCACCGAGATAACATCAATTCCACTTCTCACTGCAATTCTTCATTGTCACCAAAGACACCCATTGTGCTTCACAGATTCTTCACTTTTGCCAACAATTGACAACATCGATTTATTGCTCAACCTATCATATTCATTACAAACTCCATGTCATGGTAACAAAGAAACCCCGCATCCGAATCTTGTTTCTAATTCGAACTCAAGAACCGACTCCGACTCGATTTCATAAAACCCTAATTCAATCTTCATCTGTTTAATAGCAGAGATCATTCTCTTCGATCTTTAGACAATATCGACTCCACAAAGTAATTGTATCTTCTCGTTACTTTCTACCAAAATCACTCAAATCCCGGAGAAGCTGCGCCTCCAATTTCTCTTGTCTCGTGTTCTTCACTGGATCTCGTAATCAACAACAAACCCCTTTACTTCTCCATCATTGAACAGCATCGGATTCGATTCTTCATCATCTTCCATCTCAGTCACGGCCACAACCCCATTACAACTTCTTCTACCACAATAGCTATCTCTTTTCCTTTGAATCAGCCTCAGATCCTTCCCCAGTAGCAGACCTTCTTCATAATCACAAAACCCCTCTCAAATCTTTACTAATTTCTCTGTTAATTCCTCTCCATGAATGTTAATGAAGCCGCAATAACTCGACTCTCTAGAATTGAGACATAAAAACTACTAATAATTGAGAAATGAATTTTCTAAATTTTTGGGTAGTGTAAGAATAGCCACTA
>JAJJWW010011322.1:0-78941 GCA_023531295.1 Papaver armeniacum | reverse complement strand
TAGCATCCATAAATCATCAAAAGTTGTACTCTTTTTCCTTCGTTTCAGGTTTTGTCCCACGTGGTTTTTCCTGACAAGGTTTTAACGAGGCAACATCTCCCTGACGTTCAATTTTGTTTCAAAATATTGATATTTGTGCTCTTTTTCCTTCATCCAATTTTTTCCCATTGGGTTTTTACTGGAAAGGTTTTAGTGAGGCAATTAAATTCAACATGGTGGTCATCCAAGGGGAGTTGTATGGATTTTTTTGGTTATTTGGTGGATTCCCACCATTAACTAGGTCATTTTGTTAGACCAAATCAACATAACCATCTCCTATGAATTTGGATATCATTCTGATCCATATAATGTATGATCACAAACTTCGCTCACCTTTGGTACTATAACTGCGTATTGGCACTTTGTTGAAGAAACTACATCAACTACTTTTGCAAATCATCTCCGAGAAGCTAGCAATCCAAGAAGCAAGTCCTCGATGTATTTAAAGAAGCGTGATGACTCGAGAACACTACCATTAGAAGACTAACACAAAAGAAGACTTCATCGGCTGGAAAATTTCTCACGAAAGCATTGCTATCTCCAACATTCAAGATATTCGTTTATCGAAATTGGGAAATCTCAACTCGAAGATTTGCAAGCCAAGACTTAACTGAAGTACTTATCAGGGGGAGCATCATATTAAAAGGTATTTTGCTGGACTATCACGTTGTACTCTTTTTCCTTCGTTAAAGGTTTTGTCCCACTAGGTTTTCCTTGTCAAGGTTTTAACGAGGCAACATATGCATGTCCAATTCTGTTCTAAGTTTTCTCACAATTGTACTCTTTTCCCTTCGATCAGGTTTTTTCCCTTTGAGTTTCTTGAGAAGGTTTTTAATGAGGCAATTAGCTTAGACACAATGTCATCAGGGGGAGTGTTATAAACGTGTAATTATGTTAAGAATATCTAGGGTAAATCTCGTTTATTAATGGGATGCCCTTGTGTCTAGCCCTATAAATAGAGGCTCTATATGTTTGTCTATAATACTAATGAATAGAATTTCTCCCTCCTTCTTCTCCATATTTTCTGTCTCGTTCTCTATTTATAAGAAAAACCAATCATTTGAGCCATTTTTTTATTTATTTTTTCTTTCTAATTTATCCTTGAGGCCAAGCACTATGGTGACCCATTTACCTTAGTTATAGCTTATTTGAAGCTAAGGGAAATTGGCATCATGCCAACCTCACTATGGTGTTGTATTATCCCTTAGCTACACTAAAAACGAAACTCAGTTTTCGTGTAAATAGTACATAATAGGAAAAGAGTATCCGTTTAGGTCAATGCTTTGACTTGACTCAAATGGATGCTTGGTTTCGGTTTTTGGAGTACAAACATCCAGGAGACGCTTAGATCATCCATCCTCTTCTTCAGTCTCTCTTTTTTTCCTCTCTAAACTTTCTCAAACCTTTTTTTACCCCTTTCGATTTTGATAGTGATTTTATGTGATTCGTTGGAGGAAACTTAAAGATTTTGATCCATTCTCAAAGGTGATTCTATTGTAATCTTCAATTTTGAATTGTACCCACAAAATCAACAAAGGTAAGTCATTCTAATTTTAGGGTTTCAAGTTAAAAAAACAAATCTTGAAATTGTTGATATTAGGTTAATTACGTATGTTGTGTGACATAGATGTAGTTAATAAACCTTGAAACATTGTTTTGTGATGGATTTTGTGATTGAAATGAGTTAATTAGTGTTTGGTCGTAGATTTTGGTACCCTTTAGTGTTTGGGTCCTAAGTCTGTCCGTTATAGTGTTTGGATCGCAGACCCGTTAATCAACCTGGTCAAATGGTCAAACGGTTGATGTCCATTAACTTCTGTTATCCTAATGACTAAATAACGTTTAAAGCTTCTTTTTTTTTCAAAGGTTCATGTAGGCCTAGATTTGACAAATGAATTTCTTCTTTCTTTATCGTCCTTTTGGAATCTAAACTCAAAAAATTATACAGCAGATATGTACTTTTCTATTTCAGATAGTTTTGAACTTCCATTACTAAACAAGAGTTATTGTGATCGATGATTGCTTGGATAATAGGCTGAGATGTTAAATTCTTTAGACTGCTAGATTGATTTGGATTAATGCGTCATGTACGGAATCAAATTTGCAGGGACGAACTAAGCAATAAAAGGGAGCACTATATCGACAACAAATAATCTCTATCTCACCGGTATGACGACCTCCAAATGTTCGAGAAAACTCCACACGGAGGATCTATTCATGACAGCCGCCACCTCTTCCATCTTAACAGCCAACACCCGTGTATGGTTCGAGTCTATATAGTATATTCTTTGGATAAAACGTCATTTCCCTATTATCTCTCTCTTTAGTTTATTGCTCTTTCCATGTATTACTCTCTGTAATCTGTAGTAAGAAATTGTACTCGAGAATGTGTGTGTGCATCATTTGTAAAAGTCTGTAAACAATTACTTCCATTCGAAATTCAAGAAATAATAAACACTAATCTAAGAATTAATTGAAATGGGTTCTTTGAATTTTGATTGAATAGATGAACTTTTTTTGGTTTCTGAAGAATGTCGATGATGATGGTCAGAGATTCGACCATAACTAACAGATTGACCAAAAACATTAATTGACTTAGTTGACTAACGGAGTCAACAACCCAAACACTATAACGGACAATCCTAGGACCCAAACACTATAGGGTACCCAAATTCACGACCCAGACACTAATTAACTCTTAGAATTGATTTTTGATTGAACCAATATGTTGCTTTTTCATTGTTGATTGAACCGATGTGTTGGAATGTAATTATATGTATATGCGTGTTGTAGGATTAGATCTATTCGGAAAATTTTGAACATGTTGTGCAGTCTACAAATAAATCATAATGAGCATAAATTAAAATGCCCCTAGGAAGATGCTAGGTCTCAAGTAAGGAGACATCTAGCACAAGCAATGTTAGTGAGTTGCATGCCGTGATTTGTAAATTTCTACGTGATGGAGAAATTGTCGACAATTGTGGGTTTGGATCAGTGTTGAGAATACATTACCCGAAACTTAACGACTTATGTCTAACTAGTGGTATATTCGAGAGGTGGTGGCATACCACCAATACATTTCACTTCCCTAGTTTTGAAATAGGGTTTACCCCATTAGACTTCACACAACTATCAGGAATTCACATTCGCTAAGGAATCCCCATACATTTCCCATAATCAATGAGTGATACAGAATTTCATGAACTTGCTCCCGTGGCCAAAGATTATTTGCTCCCATATATTGGCGTTGTTGTCAAAAGAAGAAAAAGGAAGGAATGAGAGGGATCAAGTGTTGAAGGACTAAAAGAAGTTACACCCGAAAACAAAGTCGAGTTGAGAAAAGAACTTATAAACGAAGCCAGGGGATCACATATAGTGTGATAAAATTATTTCTTGACCATAGAGCCGACCAAGAAAAAGATATTGAATTTCAGGAACAAATGGCAAGGTGGTTTTTGATGTGGGTTTTTGGAAATGTATATCCCTTTTCCCAAACAAGAACGATGACGTTGAGCAAAAATGGCTACCGATATTCAGGAATTTGGGTGTTCTCGGTAATTTGCAGCAAAATGTCTTCTCTTCATGCCATGAATTACGTTGAGATTGTCATTTAAGAAGGTAATATTATCTAATCCAGCTTCTCTTTCCCATCTAATTGCTTCCCTGCAAGGTCTAGCTTCTGCTTCATCTGAACTTGAGCATCTTCCTGTTCATCTTGCAAAATCATAAATAACACCAGATTTATCAAGCAAAACAACAACAAATGCTAAGTTCTTAGAGAACTTATCAAAGACAGCATCAAACATGATATAATGGGAGTCATTATTTTTTTCAGTACAACCCAAATTACAACCTGGATGAGGACATTCACATGTTTTTTTTATTACTAGCCCTACTGGTCATTTTATTACCCCTAACACTAGTGTTAGGATTACAGAAGAAATTTAGGTCATTTTTTGATGAGATCACCAAGGTTAGGTTTAATGCCATCAAAGACTACTCTACATCTGTACTTCCATATAAACCAGAGAATATAAGCATAGAAGTCCATATTATCAATGTCCTTAAGCATAAATGTAAAGCATGTATTCTTAAAGCTCTTGACATCAACAATTATTTTGCTTCTTCTTCCTTCTATTATATCAAAAGAGATTGTAACTTCATTGCGGATAAAATAGCAAAAAATCTAAATAGGTGTATGTAAATCAGGTTATAGACTCTAGGTATTGGGACAAGGATATGAAAGTTGCTTTTATTAAGAATGTTTGTAATCTAAACAATGTTTTAGTTCTTGCTTAGATTTAATGTAATTGCTTTTTATCAAAAAATAAGAATAAAAAATGATCGCGGTTCGGCTATTTATGGTCGTATGTTATGGGGGCTTGAGTATGGGAGTAACAAACTACACGGCTGAGCCGTACCACTTTTCGTACCTATTAATGATAAAATATTCATATCCGCCTGTAGATTCACTTTTAAAACTTTCCCCCATGAAAAAACTTGTCTTAATCATATTCCCCCATTGGATCGCTACCGTGCAATAGCTGTATCACTTATCTTCGTTAAAAGTTTTAAATATCATATTTTTGAGCAAAAATATTGGTAAGGTAATATGATGACCCGAGAGTAAAAAAATTAGAGAACTTTGTTGTTTAGTCCACTAAACCCGACCCGGGTTAATGGCTAGTCCAGCGAAAAAACATATTTACTCGCTAGTCCAAAAAAGGTTTGAAAAGAATAAAATTACTCTACTAACCCTAACATATAATACTACATATGTTACTAGTAATATGTTACTAGTAGTATGTTACTACATATGTTATGTATTGATACTAGTAACATATGTTATGTATTGATACTACATATTAGTATGTATTAATATGTTATGTTATGTTATGTATTGTTATTAATATGTAGTATCAATATGTTATGTATTGATATGTAATATCAATACTGTTATGTTATGTATTGATATTACGTATTGATATGTAGTATCAATATGTTATACTACATATGTTACTACTAGTAGTATAGTAAAGTAGTTACCTAATTTTCTAGTAACATATTTTTGTTACTACTAGTATAGTACATATTAATATGTAGTATCACCATATGATATTACTAGTATGTAGTAACATACTACTAGTAACATTCACATGTGTTGATACTAATTAGATCTGGAAGAGTGTTTTAGGCATTTAGAAAACACACTTTATAATCTCCACAAAGTTTTTGGACTAGCGAGTAAATAATCTAGTCCAAAAACATGTTTTTGGACCAGCGAGTAAATGTTTTCTGGGACTGGACTACACAGTTACCGGGACAGGAAATAATGATTAACTAGTAATACCTACAAAAAATTAAGTTGTTATCTACAGTTATGGAGAAGGGAAAAATATCGTTTGGTCCTTTTTTTTTTTTGGGCCCATGCCTGTTTGGTCCTTTGGTCAAGCGCCTTTACTATTTGGTCCATAATTATTTAAAAGTATTAAACTGACAAAAATACCCTTCCGTGTTAATTTTTATTTATTTTCTTATAGCAGTTCATTCCAGAAATGAAGTCCATACAAAAACCTAAAAAAAAACAGACTTCATTCCATAAATAAACTCCATACAAAAACCTAAAAAAACAGAGTTCATTCCAGAAATGAAGTCCATATAAAAACCTAAGAAAACAAACTTCATTCCAGAAATGAAGTCCATATAAAAACCTAAAAAAACAGAGTTCATTCCATAAATGAAGTCCATATAACAACTTAAAATAAACAGATTTCATTCCAGAAATGAACTCCATATAAAAACCTAAATAAACACACTTCATTCCAGAAATGAACTCCATACAAAGACCTAAAAAAACAGAATTCATTCCAGAGAATGAAGTCCATAGAAAAACCTAAAAAAACAGAGTTCATTCCAGAAATGAAGTCCATATAACAACCTAAACAAACAAACTTCATTCCAGAAATGAACTCCATATAAAAACCTAAAAAAAACAGACTTCATTCCAGAAATGAACTCCATATAAAAACAGAGTTCATTTATGGAATGAACTGCAGCATCATCATCTTCGTCGTCGTCTTCAACAACAGCAGCAACATCTTCGTCTTCAAAAACACCACCGTCTTCATCATCAACGGCAGTAGCAGTAGCAGATCTTTATCTTCGTCTTCAAAAAATCTAAATAGGTGTATGTAAATCAGGTTATAGACTCTAGGTACTGGGACAAGGATATGAAAGTTGCTTTTATTAAGAATGTATGTTTGTAATCTAAACAATGTTTTAGTTCTTGCTTAGATTTAATGTAATTGCTTTTTATCAAAAAATAAGAATAAAAAATGATCGCAGTTCGGCTATTTATGGTCGTATGTTATGGGGCTTGAGTATGGGAGTAACAAACTACACGGCCGAGCCGCACTACTTTTCGTACCTATTAATGATAAAATATTCATATCCGCCCGTAGATTCACTTTTTTTGCTTTCCCCCACGAAAAAACTTGTCTTAATCATATTCCCCCCCTTGGATCGCTACCGTGCAATAACTGTATCACTTATCTTCGTTAAAAGTTTTAAGTATCATATTTTGAGCAAAAATATTGGTAAGGTAATATGATGACCCGAGAGTAAAAAAATTAGAGAACTTTGTTGTTTAGTCCACTAAACCCGACCCGGGTTAATGGCTAGTCCAGCGGGAAAACATATTTACTCGCTAGTCCAAAAAAGGTTTGAAAAGAATAAAATTACTCTACTAACCCTAACATATAATACTGCATATGTTACTGCATATGTTACTAGTAATATGTTACCAGTAGTATGTTACTACATATGTTATGTATTGATACTAGTAACATATGTCATGTATTGATACTACATATTAGTATGTAGTATGTATTGATATTAATATGTAGTATCAATATGTTATGTATTGATATGTAATATCAATACTGTTATGTTATGTATTGATACTACGTATTGATATGTAGTATCAATATGTTATGTATTGATACTACATATGTTACTACATATTAATATGTTATACTACATATGTTACTACTAGTAGTATAGTAAAGTAGTTACCTAATTTTCTAGTAACATATTTTTGTTACTACTAGTATAGTACATATTAATATGTAGTATCACCATATTGATACTACTAGTATGTAGTAACATACTACTAGTAACATTCACATGTGTTGATACTAATTAGATCTGGAAGGGTGTTTTAGGCATTTAGAAAACACACCTTATAATCTCCACAAAGTTTTTGGACTAGCGAGTAAATAATCTAGTCCAAAAACATGTTTTTGGACCAGCGAGTAAATGTTTTCTGGGACTGGACTACACAGTTACCGGGACAGGAAATAATGGATTAACTAGTAATACCTACAAAAAATTAAGTTGTTATCTACAGTTATGGAGAAGGGAAAAATATCGTTTGGTCCTTTTTTAGGTGGGCCCATGTCTGTTTGGTCCTTTGGTCAAGCGCCTTTACTATTTGGTCCATAATTATTTAAAAGTATTAAACTGACAAAAATACCCTTCCGTGTTAATTTTTATTTATTTTCTTATAGCAGTTCATTCCAGAAATGAAGTCCATACAAAAACCTAAAAAAAAACAGACTTCATTCCATAAATAAACTCCATACAAAAACCTAAAAAACAGAGTTCATTCCAGAAATGAAGTCCATATAAAAACCTAAGAAAACAGACTTCATTCCAGAAATGAAGTCCATATAAAAACCTAAAAAAACAGAGTTCATTCCAGAAATGAAGTCCATATAACAACCTAAAATAAACAGATTTCATTCCAGAAATGAACTCCATATAAAAACCTAAATAAACAGACTTCATTCCAGAAATGAACTCCATACAAAAACCTAAAAAAACAGAGTTCATTCCAGAAAATGAAGTCCATATAAAAACTTAAAAAAACAGAGTTCATTCCAGAAATGAAGTCCATATAACAACCTAAACAAACAGACTTCATTCCAGAAATGAACTCCATATAAAAACCTAAAAAAACAGACTTCATTCCAGAAATGAACTCCATATAAAAACAGAGTTCATTTCTGGAATGAACTGCAGCATCACATCTTCATCATCTTCGTCGTCTTCAACAACAGCAGCAACATCTTCGTCTTCAAAAACACCACCGTCTTCATCATCAACGGCAGTAGCAGTAGCAGATCTTTATCTTCTTCTTCATCTTCTTCATCATCATCATCAAAATCAAGATTAACACCATCGTCTTCATCGTCAACAGCAGCAGCAACAACATATCTTCATCTTCTTCATCATCTTCATCGTCAACAGCAGCAGAAAAAAAGAAAAAAAAACCTAAAAAAATCGTATTCAACAGTACCAACATCATCGTATTCATCGTCTACAACTACCGATCTAAATATCTAAATCGATTTTCACCTTCATCGCCATCTTTTACAGCAGCAGGAAGAAAATAGAAGAAGAAAAAATGGAGACGCCATTAACAGGAGGAAAAAGAAGAAGAAAGAAAAAGAGAGAGAGATTAGATCTGGAAAGATGAGAGAGAAAAAAAATGGAGACGCCATTACACTCTGTTAGATTTTTCCCATTAACACATCCAACTCAATGGCCACAACCAATAATTTCAATAATTTAAGAAATTTCTTTGCAACATGTTTAGCATGTTTTTGTTGGAAATGGCTAAACATGCTTTTGTTGGAAAGAAATTTTGTATTGTTTCATGCATAGTCATTTACCTTACACGGAGGACCTTCGAGCGAAACATTAAGAACATAACCAGCAGCAACAACTTGAGCAGTGTGTCTCTTTTATTTTAATGGAAAGTATCAAATTCTAACATTTTCAATTGGCATATTGTTGTACATAGTAGTAAACGAAGAAATCCTTTAATCATATGAAACTGATACACTAAGTCGCAGATTCACATGAAACTGGTTCATAGAAAAAATATCTAAGTCATTTGAGCTGTTTCCGTCGCCACATCATCTGTCGCTAACTATACACTCCCATTTCTCTTTATCCTATGGATAAGATCAAGCCTCTGGCTAATGGAAATCATCATGTGATCCCTAATAAATCCCAATGTAGCTGATATGCTCAAAGGGTGTCCAAATATCCTCCTCATCTATCAAATAGCTGGCAATGATTTTACGATTGCTATCAAATGTAGTCAATGATTTTACGATTGCTATCAAATGTTGGCATGAAGTCTAATGAAAAAAATTACATTTGATTGTTGAACGGACAATAAGTTGCAATGTTTCCTATAAAAAAAATTACATGTGATTGTGGAACGGATAATAAATTGCAATGTTTCCTATGCCATTCGACATGGATTTCACCTAATTAACTAACACATAGTAAATAATACTGAATTTCTAATGTGATATAGGTACAACTGGTTACTACTAAACCCTAAATTGGTATAATGTTTATATACAATGAAATTCAACATTAAAAAAAAAAAAAAAAACAGAATTACCTTTCGGAATGATTCACCTGCTAATCTTGCCCGATTAACACCTTCATCAGCTAATTGATATTCTGAAAGAACCCCATTTTCCTGATTTATAAAAATTACTAGTTCTTTTAGCAAGAAATCAAACCAATTCATCAAAGTTTAAGGTTTACATAAAGAGATTAGAAGCAAGTTCACAAAATAAACCAACAAACAAACCAACGAAGACATGATGCGGCCTTTCTCATTGGGATGATTTTACCATTCTCAGATCCAGTATTTGTTTCCAAGGAAACAAAATTTCGCATCTTTTATTTCACAGGTTTCGCTCTCCCTCTCTCGATTTAGATTCGGGTAATAAAAACTACCCATATTACAACCGATTTTATAGAGTAACTAGGGTTTGCAAATATTAATTGTGGTTGGGGATAAACTTGTAAGAAAAAAAAATGAAACTTAAGAAAAATTGACGGACAACCGATTTTGTCCGTCAACTTAAGTTGACTTAAAAGTTGTCCTTATACAAGGAAAAATCCAAACGTCTGGATTTCCATGACGATAGCTCTAGAAATCACAAAAAGAAAAGGAAAACAGAAATCCTAATTCATCTGACCACAATTCCATCTTTCCTCACCTCGAATGGCAGGCTTTCTTTTTAGGCCTATCGTCATAGAAATCCTAATGATCGAGTCAAACCACACATCCATACAAGGTTTCAGTCATCCGTTATTAACGGACATAATCAAATCGGTCAAGCCTGGGAGGTAGTGAGCCATGTTCAAATGACTTAAACATCCTTTGACTTTGAGTGGTTAACCTAACCATAGGCGATGGTGAATCAAAACACGAACGCCTTACTTATTTTCTTCCTCTTTTCTTCGATCTTCCTCCGTTCTACCATGGAGGTGTGCTGGCTTAAGCCAGGGGTGAATCAAAGAAGAAAAAAATTGGGGGTAGTAAATGATAGCCCAAATTCGTGATGCTTTGGTTGCATCTGCTGTCAAGCCAGGGTATAAATTTATTGCTAAGCCAGGGGTGAATCAGTGTTTGCTTCAATTTACTCCAGCGGGAAGCGAAAGAGATCGTAGCAGCAGGTAAGGGGTGAATAAATTTATTCGATGAAACCCTAGGGGTAGTAGCAGGTAAGGGGTGAATCAATCATCAATGTCTGATTCAGAGATGGTGAATCAACTTGATGTTGTTTGCTTCAATTTACATAAACCCTAGGTAAGGTTATTCGACGAAAAAATGGAGTTACTAAATGAAAAAAGGCATAGATTTTCTTAATTTTGGTTATATAATTTATTTATAGTTTTTCAAAACCGGAAACGTTAATGTTTTAGGTTTAATCTTTGATGTCATCTATGGGTTTGTGATTATAAAGTTGATAAAATTAGATGAATCTGAGATTATCTAAATTAGTTGAATGTGTGCTAAGAAATGCAACTAAGCTGGATTTTAATTAATACAGTATCTTATAGATAGCAGCCAATGGTTGTAGAATTTAAGTTATAGAGTGTAGTACTACCTATCTAATATCCTGTAGGTATGACATCCTCTTGAACATGAAAGCCTAAAATACCATCAAAGGTATGACATCCTCTTACTCCTGTAGGTACGAGTGCTCCTGTAGATTTTTACGTATTCTTTGTGCCCAATTTTTTTTTAATCATACTACATCCTTTGTATTTTGTAGGATGGAGAGAAGCATCTCTTGGAAAAGTTCATAAAGTCTGCAGTTATAGCCAAATGAACCAGGAGGGTTGAGATTTTCCCTTGGATATGGGTTTTTCCTCAATCATTTTCTCTCCTTGCGAGGTGTTGGGTAGCTAGCGGGTTTACTACAACAACGAAAGCAGTATGGCAGTTGATACATGTTGCAGTATATTTCAGCAGTATGTTTCAAGACAGACATAGACTTAGGTCTTGAATCCAAGTCTCTTATTAACTTGGGAAGACGCTGCTGGCCTGCGTATGCCCATCAACTTCTCTCATACAATTTTCAGTTGGGAGTCTTTATTCATGTAATTTTGTCATTTTCTTTTTTATAGTTTGCGCGCAGCTTACTCTTACTCGCAAGTTTTTTGTATCTGCCCCTTGTAGAGATGTACATTCTTAATCTATATAGTTTCTCTTCTTATAAAAATCAATTAGATTAATTAATCTATTACATTGTGTTGCAGGGGGGAGTTTAATACCTTAATTACACATAGCACAGAGAAGTTTCAGAGTTAACCTTAATTACACATAGCACAGAGAAGTTTCAGAGTTAAAAAGTTGAACACAGGTAAGAGGTCTTTGAGAAGTAATCTCTTTGTTTTGCCACTACGCAATTTTTTTTTCCAAGCTCCCCTAGTCTTGAATCTTGGTTCCGCCACTGGAGGTGTGTGGAGAATAAGATTAGAGTTAACAGATGTTTATCAATATAAATCTCCGTCGATTGTTTTTTTTTTAAATAATATATACCACCCAAATATCGATGAGATGCAAGCATGATAAAATTGAGTAATCTCAGTTACTTTTGTTTTCCAGGCCTCGTTACGGTTTGTTTGGATTATGTAATCAGACCTGGAGTCCGAGGTATGTTTTCCTATTGCAGGAATGCAAATGTGTCTATTTTGGAATTCTTGCCAGTTTGAGAAACTGTGATCAGAATGTTATATGTTGCAGATATTTTAAATGTTTTTGAAGTGTATCCCAACCCATCAGACCCATTGAATTAGGAGGCTGCGGCTCTTATGATGCGTGATAAAGCTGCTTATGGTTAATGGTTTTGTATTTTTTCTTATTTATCCTTTAATTATATATGCAAACAAATACAACCTAATCGAAACTGCTCATTCGCTCTTTCCATCTATGTTTATCATATGATTGGAGCTTGTGAACATGGCAACCACAAAAAATCTGCACTGCAGACCAAATATTCTTAATTTGGTTTAGTTGTAGTGCAGTGGAGGGTCTACTTGGCAATTGCTAAGAAAGCTAAATAGAAAATAAAATGGTTTCTCGCTTCACTTTTCTGCAACTATGTTGCCAAAACAATTTGTAAAAAAGGTTCCCTAGGCTCAGTGTTGAAGTACTACTTCTTCTAAGAAATGTGTTTGTATTCGTGTTGTCTTTGACCACAAATGCCACAACTTCGATTTTGGGATTTGGTTCGACAGAGGAGAGTATCCTTGAGGTTAGTGTTGCTTTCATCTGAGGTCGAATTAGTGTGTTAGATTATTATACACAATCTAGTCTGATATCACAGCATGTCAGGGTTGTTATATTAATGTTATGCTCTATTCGGTACTATGGATTGTGTTGCTATTTTAAAAGATAAAGCAAATGAATCTGTAATTTGAAGGAAGTGGAAGTGAGAACTGTTAGGCATACCATGATGATAGTGGCACGAGCTAGTGGTCCAGTACATGTACGGCTGCATATGAGATGTATTATATATTGTGTAATCTATAGACTATGAGGTTTTACATTTTATGAAAAGTCAAGTCGGCATTTGGTTTCGAAATCAATTTATCTGGCGTTGTTGTTTCAGGTTGGCCAACCTCATGTTGCATGCATCCATTTGCCGAGAGTTTTTGGGATCCGAAGAAATCCTTCTATTATTACGGACGGTGTTCTCTTTCATGCTTAAAGTATCCTATTAGAAGGAAATATCGGTCCGACACGGGGCTTGCACAAGGCTATGCTTGATAGCTGCGATGGTGGATTCAAGCACAATCCTAGCTTCCAACCGCCTCCTACTGTACATATATACTTTACCCTTTTTGTTATACTACCGTATGTTTATGGTACTTATTTTAATTTATATGACTGTCAAAACTAGTACCCATTATATTTTATAGTACCGTGAAAACTAGGTACCTATTTTTATTTCTACGACCGTGTTAGTGTGGTACCTAATTTATTTTATACGACAGTTTGAAAGACTATGTGTAGTAAACTTCGCGGCAGATATTATGGCCAAGCGACGCTACTTTTTCTCTACTGGTGCTCATGATATATAGCTGCTTTCTCGCTACTGGTGCTCATGATATATAGCTGCTTTCTCGCTACTGGTGCTCATGATATATAGATATAAGTTTTGACAGTGTTGTGTTCTTCACCGGAAGCAACCCAACGTCCACAGGAGTAAATCTAAATTTATACATGTGCACATTGGTTGCCTCATCCAGGCCCACACCTTAATTGTACCACTTGCTGCTGACACAGTCAGAAGGAATTACTCCCACAGTAGGATGATCCGAGAAAATATACGGTATGAAGGAATTACTATCACCAATAAGAGAAAAAAAACATCTCAAACCCACCCATTTCTCTAAACCCAAACAAAGCCTAACTATGGTTAATAACTAACTTTCTTTGGAGGGGTAAACTTGGAATTTTTTTTGGCTTAACAAATACATAAGGACAGACTCACTCGTCCTTCTATATGGGTTGAATCAAATGTTGGATGCATCGCTTGGAAAACTCAAACCTCATGATTTCGTTGAGGATTGCTCTTCTTTTTATGTTTGAATACAAGTACTCTTCTTTTTATGTTTGAATACAAGTACTTTTAAACTTTAGTACTTTGTGGTAGCATTTTCTTTCCCTACATCAGCTCTTTTTGGTTTTTATATGTTTTCTTTCCCTATATGTTTTTAATGGGAGCCCCCTTTAAATATCATCTCCAGTCAGTCATTCACTATGACCCTGGCTGAAATGAACAAACAGGCTTCTTGATCACTATATCTATATTCACAAAATTTACATCTTTGACTAATAACATCGACTACAATTAAATGAAAACCCTTAAAGGAAAACTCAAAATCTTGGTTGTGAATATGTTACCGTTTAATGGAAGAAGAATACTACTGCAGGCTCTGAAAAGATATTCCTTCTTACTACTATATTATTCAATATCAGAAGAATTGTTAGGCAAAAGGCAACAACTTTCATTGATAAGGTTGTCTAGCAATCATTGCATGGCAATCAGGGAACTGAAATTTAAAGCCACAAAATTTTATCTTTTAGACGATTAATGAAGCAAACAAAACATTCAGATTCTGAAAATCTATTCTCAGAATCAGTGCATATAAGATAAGCTTATTACATTCCTGCCAGCTTGTCATTAACAACCAAATAGCTCTAAACAGGATATATAGATATGATGCAGAAGAGTACAATCTGTCCCTATTACTACAAAGCACAAGCACCACGGGTATTTCATTTTCTCCGATACAACAGCAGAATCATATTAAGAAATTCTGAAGAGAACTACAACAAGATTCATTATAAATTAAACTGAACAAATTTTTACATAGACACAAGTGAATAGAAGATCAATACCCAATAATATGGAAGATAACAACAACAACAGCAACCCTAACCAAAACTTACAACAAAATCCCCTCCAAACATTGCCGAAAACCAGTAAAACAAGGCTTGTTCGGAGAGACAGAACAGAGGTTCGATTTTAGTAACTAAAACCCCAAATCAACAATACCAAGATTATACTAACAAAACCCAACATCTCACAAGAACAAGATGTTTCTAACATTAGATATACAAGGGGCGAAAAAAAGGCTCTACCTCTCTGTATTTTTGATTGAAGGGAAAGAAAAAAAAAAGAACAAAAATTATTCTAGGAATTCAATCTATACAGAGCATAAAATGGGAATATTCCCAGACAACAGAAAGAACTAAGATAAGATCAAGCCATCAAGGTCTACATAAAATTCAGAGATGATAGTGGAACCAGAATTTTCATGAGTCAGACATCAACACTTCCTTCTGATGCGTAAGTACTTGGAGCTGCAGAAGAGGATTTCGAGCTTCCTCCCCTGCTACTTCCTTTCCTTTTGATCGCCATGGAAGCTAGATTATTGACGGATTTAACGAATTTCCCCAAAATTCTGAACGTAATTTGTCCACGCCGTGGGGGAAATCGCTTTGATTTCTTCAGCGACAGAGTTGGCCTATTCTCCATTTCAACGGATGTGCAGGAATAACTAAGCAGGTGGAAAAAATAAGATGGAGAAAACACTGAGAATTTCTAGTTCAGAAAAAATAAGGTTACGAAGAAGAAGATGAACAAAATACTAGAAATCTCAAGCTCAGAATAGAAGACTAGATATTTCGAGATCAGAAGAAAAAGTGAAAACTTATCTGAAGAAGAATAAGACGATGATTTTGAAGAATAGACTAAGAATATCAGACACTGAAAATTTCAAGGTTCTGCAGAAAGAAGAGGAAGTCTTTATAGAAGTTTCCTTGTCTACAGGGGACCCAAATTACTTGGGAACCAAGGTTTTTTTTTGGAGGCATCTCAGAGCATCTTTACTCGACTCCACTGCACTGGAGTGGCAGTTTATAATTCTCGAGTGTTGAGTTCTTCAGTGAGTCATAAATCGTTAAGAGTAAAATAACAAACAGCAAATTCAACTAACCAGTGTGTTCTGAGTCGACTAATAGTCAGTACTGAGTAGAAGCTACTCAGACTTTGAAACCTGCACTAAAATCTTATCCAGGAACCAAGTCAAGTCAATTAGGCAACTTCTTCAAACTCTTATGCCAGCTATAAGACAGGCCAAAATAGTCAGTAACTTGGATGCCCCAAGAGTGAAAAATGAAAATTGCAAGATTGATCAAAAGTGTAGAGGATAGAATTAATCTGTTTCTTTCTCGTTCATCGTGCTTAATTGGACATTAATCATTAACACCCAAATATTGTTTGTTTAATGCTCTAACTATCATTTTCTTGTTCAACCAAATTAAACATGAATGAAATTAGCTAAATTCATGAATGTTTAAGGCTTGGTTTTCTGGGTTATATCCACTTCACTTGATAGACACACAGATTAAAAAGGTAAGGTAAAACCTTTTGATGATTAAATGGGAAAGAAAGAACAGAAACAGTACAAGAGTCAAAGTCGTGTGCACGTTAAGAACTACTTAAGCAGCTTCATGTTTTGCCTAACAAAATTCTGCCATCTCGGAATTCCACTATTTTTGCTACACATCTTTCAAACCTAATGTCGCTTAAGGAATAGACAAAACCCTTTCATAAGAGCAGACAAGCTAATTACTATGTTGTTTTTTGGCAAGGATGATGGAGAAAGAAGTACAGAAATACAATCAATTTTAGGCTCTGTACTCTGATCCATATAATAAGAGAACAAAAAGTAACCCACAAAGCTTGAACTCATCGATAGCAACAGGGGTAAAATGAATTTCATGGGCACTTTCTTTCTGTTGGTTCACTTTTGGACAAGTTAACATCAAATTGAAAGCATCCAAAGTAACCCAAAACAGAAGCCATGTTTACATAGCAAGTTCATGGGCTGAGTATGATACATACTGTAGGATCATAATATCGCAACGGACAAGGTTCGCGGGATTAATAAACGACGGTGTCGCGAGGGAGTCGCAGGGAGCTAAAATAAACGACGCGATGAATAACGACAAACAAAACAATTGGAAGACATGAAACCTGGCGAGGGTTAAGAAGTGTCGCGAGAATGAATATTCGTGCACTTGCGACACTTCGCGGGACATTCCCGAAAATAAAGGATAGCTTAGTTGTCATCCACTATGTATTACCCTATATAAAGGGCTAAATGAGTCTGTTGAAGGGGGAGAGGTCTTTTGGAATTGTGAAGCAAGTCATTAGGAGAGAGAAAGTTTAAGAGCGTTTTAATTTCCAAGTGTAATTCTATTGTCTTGTGTAAACATTTCATGGAATCAATTAATAAATATTCTTGATCACACATCTTTCAATGGATTAGTTAAACAAAACTGAGTAAGGGGTGTAGTGTGGGATTTCTAACTTTACTACATATGCGCTAGAAACGAGGGATTGAGCGAGAGATTGACGTAGAAATTGGAAAGAATTTGGATTAACAGAAAAAGGTTTGGAGAGATACTCAAGAATTCATTGCAAAAGAAAAATGACTAGAAGAAGAAACATACAAGGGCAACCAACGATTGTAAGAAGAAGTGGGAGACTTGGTTTGGAGAAAGGAGGAATGAAACAGGAGAATCGTCAAGGATGAATATGAGAAATGATAGAGAAAATCAAAATCAGCCACCGATCTCCCCAGTAGCAAACGCGGCTGTGGATTATGATAGAGTAAGTGTACATACTTGGAGATCTGATTCTGAAGACGAGAGGGAAGAGGAGCGAGCGAGATGGTGAACAATGGACAAGGAGGAGGAGAGCAAGGAATGAATGGAGAAGTGAATCCGAAAACGAAGAAATCGCAGCGTTAGAAAGATTGAGACAAACAATACATGAGGAGAGACGACTAGAGGCAGAGGAACGAGCAAACTTGACAAGACAGAATCATGAGTTTAGGATGGAAAATATGAGATTGCAAAATAGGAGATCAAGAAGTAGTGAGAGATCAAGTTCAAGATCGATTAGGGAAGAAAGAAGGAGAGTTTTACCAACGAGAAAGTACCGAAGAAGAAAACCAACAAGAAACACAAAATCCAAGCACAGAGCATGGCGAGAGAAGAGGGGAAATGGAAGATCGTTATGTTCCTCAGCCCGAAAATCTTCGAGATGAGCGGAATAGGGAAAATCAAGGAAACATGCAACTCCAAGGGCCTAATGACCCAGCTGCTGAAGGAAGAATAATCTTGCACGGGAGAGAAGAATTGAGAAGAAACCGAGAGATTGAGGATGACATTGAGAGGCACTACATTGAACAAGCACGGTTAGCTCGCGAGAGAGAAAGGATAAGAGCAGAAATGGAAAATCAAGAGATGGAAGAGGCAATCCGGCAGAATAACCATGACAACCGAGAAAGAAGGAGGGAACAAAATCGTACCAATAGAAATATTAATGAAGAATATGAGAGGGTGCAGATGAGAGCTGAGAGACAGCCAAGAAGAGAGAACAACCGATATAATGGCGTGCGAATTGAAGAAAGAAACGAAGAAGAGCGTCGCAGGGAAAGGAGAATCCCACACTACACCCCTTACTCAGTTTTGCTTAACTAATCCATTGAAAGATGTATGATCAAGAATATTTATTAATTGATTCCATGAAATGTTTACACAGTACAATAGAATTACACTTGGAAATTAAAGCGCTCTTAAATTTTCTCTCTCCTAATGACTTGTTTCACCATTCAAAAGATCTCTCCCCTCAACAGACTCATTTAGCCCTTTATATAGGGTAATACATAATGGATGACAGCTAAGCTATCCTTTATTTTCGGGAATGTCTCGCGAAGTGTCGCAAGTGCACGAATTTTCATTCTCGCGACACTTCTTAACCCTCGCCGAGTTTCATGTCTTCCAACTGTTTTGTTTGTCGTTATTCATCGCGTCGTTTATTTTAGCTCCCTGCGACTCCCTCGCGACACCGTCGTTTATTAATCCCGCGAACCTTGTTTGTTGCGATATTATGATCCTACATCTTGCCTATTTTTCCTTGAATATTGCTTGAAGAGCGATTTGAAGGAAAAATTCGTTGCTGTAATAATCCTTGGTTTCAATTGGTGAAAGAACGAGCGAAAGAATACTTTTCTTGAAAAGTACGTACTTGCCTCTATTCTTTTGGCGAAGTTCTGGAGCTTCTTTGTAATATATATATGAAGTGTCATTTCTTGCCTCATGAGTTACGGAAAATAATCAATCTCGCAAGCTCTTCTCGTTTGTTAGGAAATATGTTGTGCGATATTTGGATCCTACTAAAATTCCTTTTGCCTCGGTTTTCTTGGATTTAGTAGTGACCGTTTACACGTGTCTATATTTACCCCTTTTAGGGTGCATTTAATGTTATCCGGTCGTAATATTTTTCTCGTCTATTTATAGGAGTGTCCCCTGTGAAGAATTTTCCTTTTCTTTTTCATCTTCTTCATCGTCTGCAAGTGTTCTTCTTCTTCATCATTCTGCAAGTGTCGGCCTGCTATTTTCTCTCACCATCTTCCTTGCCGTTTTTATCAGTTGTCGTTCTCATGGCGTCTGGGTTTGTTAATCTTGCCATATCTGACTGATTTTGTGGTTGATTAATTTTGAGATTATCTTTCTTTGTTAAAATCACACTGGTATGATTAATTCTGTAGTTTTCTTTCTGCCATTGTTATTTAGCAAGAACCAGCCCAGAACTAAATTTACCGTGAAGGATCCTCTTCTTTCTTTGGGCTCGCCGTCGAAATCTACTTCGCAACAAGAATCCCTTGCGCAATCAAAGCCCTCTTCGCGAGTAAAATCTATGGCTTCAAAGAGAAAGCCTGCGAGTGACAAGGTATTTAAGAAACATTTGTTTCTTATTAATAATATATTGTTGCCTCTGTTTCTTATTTAACTTGTTATTCGCAGGATGATGGAAGTATTGACAAAACTCCTAAAAGACTTCGCCAACCCAAGCCTGTTACTCCCAGCGTTTCCTTTCCCTCCTTTACACCTTCTTCTCCAGCTTGCAAGATCATCGCAAGATGATTTCTTAGGCTGATTCTCGCGAGAACATTATTAATGACAAGATTCCTATACCCGAACTCTTCGCAGATCAAGCTCCTCATAATAATCCTACTATTCATGCCTCTAACATTTCTCCAGTCATCATCCTTCCCGAGACTTCCTTTTCCCCGTGACGCCTTGATGAAAGATGTCCCGTCTCCTCCTTCCACCGCTATTATTACTTCTTCATCCGAGCAAATCCCTCTTACCAAAGAAAACTTGGAAGGGATAGAAGTGGCTCTCAAAGTCCTTTCGAGATCTTGTGAATGATGCCAAGAAAACTTCCGTCGACCTGTCAAGTCGATGTTTGCGAGATTCTAAGTAAACATCTTGGTCCCGATAGGATTTCGCAAGCATCTTTGGTTCAAGAAATTACTAAATTGAGGAATGATCTCAAGCTATGACCGAGAAATGTAAATAGATTTCCATCTTGAAAATCAAAAATTTCACAACATCTCGCTAGACCGTGATAATCTTCGCAGGAAGAATGAGGAGTTAAAAGGTATACTCTCGCCACCTCATCATTTTTTTTTTTTTTTTTTTTTTTTTTTTTTTTACAACTTAAAATTTTGTTCGCCCTTTAAGCTTTAAAACAGAAACGAATAATGGAGATATATCGGTTGGAATCAATCGTTGAAGAGGTTCGAGTTGAAAGAGATGCTTGGATGGAGCAATATAACTTCTTAAATAATCTTCATACATATGCCGCTGATCAAATAGATAATTTGTCTAAAGAAAACTTTGATTTAGTTCAGCAGCAAGATTCATTAAGTAAAGACTTGTCTCGCCTTTCTTATTCTTTGACTAAGGCTAATTTGGGGTTGGAAACTTTATCAGATGAGAATGAGACCCTTTCTCAGGAAAAGCGATCTCTGCTGAGCAAGGTCGCGACCTATTCGCAAGAATGTGATGCTTGTCAAAAACTTCTTAAAGAACAAGAACAAACCTCTTATACTTTGAAAAAGCAACTTGAAGAAATTAGTGCCGAGAGAGATAAACTTATTCAGGGCAGGATAACCTTAAGTCTAAAAGCAAACCAATTCAAAGATCAATGTTCCAAATTAGAAAAATCCAACTCTACTCTCGCCACCGAGAATTCTATACTTGTTTCGAATGAAAAGAGCTTGCGAGCTCGATTGAAAGGCTTAGTTGGAGATACATTTGATGATGCCATGGACTGTTTGGGGAATAATTTTGCAGCTTTAATTCAAGATCTTACTTCTCGGAAGGAAGGTAGTCATATTATTTGACTATCTTAATCCATTAATTATTCTAAAAATCTTTAATTATGTTTAATCTTGTGCACTTGTTTTGCGTGATTCGAGAAGAAACTTCGCTCTACTATCTCCACCCTCGGATCGATTACTCTAAGATTCGCAAAGAAAATGGGTTACTCATTTTCTCTTGCTCGTTCTCGCGACCGTGCGGAACGAAGATTTGATTATATGTCTTCTTGTAAAGACATAGATAGTAAGAATCGTCAAAAGCGCGCTTCGTCAATTCCCCCTCAAAGTCAAGTCCTTGTGAATGACATTTTATTGTCTAAATCCCTTGCTCCTATTCATGTTGATCCTTTGGAAGTAAGTGATGATGAAGTCCCTGATTCTCCTGATAGTGATTATGACTATGAAAGCGGCGAGGATATCGCTAATACTGAAGTTATCAACAAAGGTCTGACTGAAAAAATTTCTGATGAAAATCCACCAGCTGGCGAGAATGAAGGTGCTGAAAATATTTCTGATGAAAATCCATTGACCGGTGAAGGTGAAGGTTCGAGAAAATTACCAGTGAAGATGATAAAATTGATGTAGAGAATTAATCTTTTCTTTGCATCGATTTTTTTTGTTTTGAAAGATTAAATCCCTTGTTGAATAATTCTCTTATTTTCTTCTTCTTAACTATGACTATAATCTCGCAAGTTTATTCGCCTTCAATTCTACGAAATGATCTTTATTCAATCATCATCATTTTGATATGTATTCTTCGATGTCGAATTTTATATTGCGACGAGGTCGCAGGTATCTCCATGAATGGAGAAATCTGTTTTTCTCGCCTTAACATTTCGGTAGTCTTTATTTTATCTCTTCTTTTTGCGACAAGGTCGCAGGCCGCCTTTACATTTTCATGCAATGGCCCATTGACCTTGCCTTATCAATATTGTGTGGTCTTCCAAGTTAGACCTCCCTAATTAGGTCTTCCCACCGCCACCTTTCATCGCGACAAAATCGCAGGACGTCTTTACACTTGCATGTAAAGACCCATTGATCTTGCCTTATCATTTTCCAAGTATTTTTGCCTCTGCAGGATGTTTTAGTTGCGACAATATGACAGGTCTAGATATCCTTGCGAACATAAAGCCCCATGACATTGCCGTCTTGCGACGAAATCGCAGGACGTCCGAACACTGTTGTGTAAAGACCCATTGATCTCGCCTTACCTTCGCGTTAGTATTATTGCCTCTGCAGAGGATCATTGCACAAATATGACAAGCCTAAATTCTCTTGCGAAAACATAGCCTTATGACATTTGCGTCTTTTTGATACTCCCCTAATGGAGAGCATCGCCCTTATCATCTCCCTGGTTGCCCCTTCAAGGAGGCGAAACATCGGCCATACAAGACTAGCTCCTCCCATCCGGTCTTAACAACAACTTGATTGTTTTCGCACCTCTTATCCCTTATACCTATAGGGTTTATGGTTACGAGGCCGCACCCTAAGTGGAGTTTTCTTCGGGCGAGTGCAACATATGCCAAGACTTGCCAAGAATGGCTGGGGTAGGTTCATCCATCCCTGGCACTCGTTTCTTATTTAACTTGTTATTCGCAGGATGATGGAAGTATTGACAAAACTCCTAAAAAGACTTCGCCAACCCAAGCCTCGTTACTCCCGGTGTTTCCTTTCCCTCCTTTACACCTTCTTCTCCAACAGCAAGATCATCGCAAGATGATTTCTTGGCGATTCTCGCGAGAACATTATTAATGACAAAAATTCCTATACCCGAACTCTTCGCAGATCAAGCTCCTCATAATAATCCTACTATTCATGCCTCTAACATTTCTCCGAGTCATCATCCTTCCCGAGACTTCCTTTCCCCGTGACGCCTTGATGAAAGATGTCCCGTCTCCTCCTTCCACTGCTATTATTACTTCTGATTGGAGATTAGGATCAGCGTTAGAAAGGAGAGAAGAAAATAACGAGCAAGAAGATCAAAACAGGCACGAGCGTAGAAGGAGAGAAGCAGAGCTAAAAAGACCAGTAGAATCAAATTCTGAGGCAAATGAACAAATCTTAAGAGAATCAATTTGAAATGAGAGGATTGGGTGAACAATAGAAGGGAAGGAGGAAGGAAACAATTGGACGAAGCCATCGCAGAAGCTGCGAAGAATCCCTTCACGCTAGAAGTACGAGATGGGAGGAATACCTCCTAAGTGCAATCTTCCCATTAACCAACATCTTTGATGGAACAACTCATGCGGTACAACATATCAAGGCTTATATGAGATGTATGTTGCGGTGGGAGAATCATGATGCTATCTCCGCGGCAAATATTTTGCATCCAAACCTAATAGGAGAAGCACTAAAATGGTTTGAAGGTCTGCCAAGGAACACAATCACATCATTTAACCATTTACAAGCCACATTCCCGGGAGCATACATAAGTAACAACTCTTCACGACCAGTATTGAAGATGTATTCGGGTTGAAACAAAGGGTTGGCGAGAGCTTAAGAGCGATTGACAATAAGATGGAGAACCATGTGTAGCGAAATGGCGGGGACGGGTTGAGGAGAGATATCTCATCCTCTCATTTGTGAATGCTCTCTTCGCGACTAACTTGTTATACATTCAAATTTTTAGAATCAAAAATACAATCACGATGGCAGAACTGCGAGAGTTACAGGAAGAGTACATTGCCTTAGAAGAAAGACAAATGAAATGAATTCTTATCCATCGCGAACACAAGCTCAAATGCATGCGAACGCAAGCTTGTTGCCTCAATTCATAAATACAAAGGTGGCGAGCACTTCGCAAGGACAACAGCGGGAAGGGCATGAGGGACAGCGGAAGATAGTAGCCATGGGAAGCCACGACCAAGAAGAGTTTGAACGAGAAAGAAACTATTACAACCAGTATGAAGAATAATAAGATTCGAGGCTAGATCATGTACAAGAAACTTACGGTGGACGAAGGCAAAATAATCATGCAAGGCAGAGAAGTCGCGAGAATAGTATGGGAAGAGATTAAGATGCCTCCACCGAATGCTAGTGTTGAAAAGATCTCGGGGAAGCTATACTTGTAATGGAAGATGTACCGAAGACCTTGGAACGTGGGAATGGAACCACCACCGGCGATAGAAGTCATGAGTTTTGCTCTTACCATCGCTTCCATGGGCATCAAACAAACGATTGTAGAAACATAAAGAGAATTATTCTCGGGATGATTGATCGGGGAAGTCAATCACTTTCTAAAGGGAGAAGAAAAAGGTCGGACATTACCACCACCACCGAGAGATGCACGCAGAACCGTGTCGGCGAAAGGAAAGGAAACATTTGTAATAGAAGTTGGAACAAAAGCTAAAAATTTGAACTTGCAACTCTATCGTTCACTCCTATCGCACAATCGAAGATTTTCATGACAAATGCTCGGTAGAGTCTTTGCGAGAGATGATAATGATAAAGAAATAATGAGTCCAGCGAGAACGACGCATTAGAAAAGTGGCACCAAGACTATTTCTTTCTCTGCGTGATGAAGTGCCAAAAGGAAGAGAACGCATGATAGCCCGTTGGTTGTGAAACTAGAGATTAACCCAAAACCAGTTGATGGAGAAGATGATGAAGCGAGAAGATCACCGGGCGATCAACCGAATCTAATCGACACCTAAGTTCGGTGAATATTCTTTTTTACCATACTTACAAGACGATGGGAGGAAAGGATGAGGATTTGATTCCCTCGACATACAAGATATATGGCTTTAATGGCACGGCAAACAAACCAAAGGGAGAGGTTCACATGAGAATACCTCTTCAAGGATTATCAACTGATGTTTTATTCGTGTGGTTGACGTGGAATCTCCGTATAATGCGCTGATTGGGAGGCCATGGCTTCATGAAATCTTGGGGTCGCATCAACATACCACCAATGTATAAAATTTCCACATCCAAACGGCATTGGTATTATACGGGGAGATTGGAAGGAGTCGCAACAATGTCACGAGGTTGATGTAGAAAGTCACAAGAAAGAAATGCCAAAAGAAAGGGTTGGAAGCAACATGTGAGAGATGAGCATGAGAGAAAGGAAAACTGATGGTGGATGCTATAGAAGTAAGGGACCGAACACATCTCGCGAGGTGAATGCCTAGAGACAAAGCGAATATTATGATAATAAAGAAGCGAAGGATATGAAGAACAAAAGGCAAAAGAAATGAATAATCAACAAAAAAGGAGAAAAAGTAGCAATTGAAGCAATGATGTGCGAGAATCTCGCAGACCAAGAGTATATGAGAATTCGGTTAAGAAAGAAAAATGAAAATACAACAAATGAAATGGAATTTTGCGAATACTTCGTAAACAAATATCGGCAAATAATGAAATATGAATGATTGAATGACTTAACAAAGATGAATGAGCAAAAGAATGGGACGAACCTTAATGGCGTACACCCTAGTTCGCGAATAACATTTCGTAAGAGGCAAATGTAAGACCTAAAGTGCGTCATATAAGGGGTATCTCTCGACATGGCTCGGGGGGAAGGTTACACCGCTCCCGAAGCCTCGAGTCATGAAAATTTGGGGCCCATGAAAGCCTATCCTAAGAGGTACCTTGGATTCCCAACTATATATATAAGGTTATACCACGGTTGGGCGGCCAGGGTCTCTTCCTAGGAGTCGATGTATGCTCAAGGCGCCGAGGTACACGGTTGAGCCGAGTGCCCTGGATGGATGAACCTACCCTGGCCATTCTTGGCAAGTCTTGGCATATGTTGCACTCGCCCGAAGAAAACTCCACTTAGGGTGCAGCCTTGTAACCATAAACCCTATAGGTATAAGGGATAAGAGGTGCGAAAACAACGGTTGTTGTTAAGACCAGGATGGGAGGAGCTAGTCTTGTATGGCCGTGTTTCGCCTCCTTGAAGGGGCAACCTGGGAGATGATAAGGGCGATGCTCTCCATTAGGGGGAGTGTCAAAACGACGCAAATGTCATAAGGCTATGTTTTCGCAAGAGAATTTAGGCTTGTCATATTTGTGCAATGATCCTGCAGAGGCAATAATACTAACGCGAGGGTAAGGCGAGATCAATGGGTCTTTACACGACAGTGTACGGACGTCCTGCGATTTCGTCGCAAGACGGCAATGTCATGGGGCTTTATGTTCGCAAGGATATCTAGACCTGTCATATTGACGCAACTAAAACATCCTGCAGAGGCAAAAATACTTGGAAAATGATAAGGCAAGATCAATGGGTCTTTACATGCAAGTGTAAAGACGTCCTGCGATTTTGTCGCAATAAAAGGTGGCAGGGGAAGACCTCTAATTAGGGAGGTCTAACTTGGAAGACCACACAAAAATGATAAGGCAAGGTCAATGGGCCCTTGCTTGAAAATGTAAAGGCAGCCTGCGACTCTGTCGCAACAAGAAGAGATAAAATAAAGACTACCGAAACGATAAGGCGAGATAAAATCTTATCCAACCAAATACATGATGACAACTAAAATCTTCCATCTGAAGATAAATAACAGAGGCAAGTATGGGAATGGAAAAGATGGAATATTGTTATTCATCTTCTGATGAAAGAGTTATACATTAATAATGTTGGCCAATTATATTACAAGAAAGAACTACCAAAAAAAAAGGGAGTGAAGATTGAAATGTACAGATATTACAAGCGGCGAAAGAAAACAAAAAGAATTATCTCTTTGGTGATTCTTCTCCTTCATCCGATTCTTGATCCTATTATTCTCATCGCCAGAATTTTCTTCTTCGCTAGCCTCACTATCAGAAACGTCTGAGACAGGCAGATTCTCGCGAAGGGAGAGACTCTTTGCGAGCTGTTCTTTTTCAGCTTCAAGTTCTTCAATTCTCGCTGGAAAATTCCTGGCGAGTTGTTCTTTTTCAGATTCAAGCTCTCTAATCCTAACTTGAAGTCTCTTCTCGGATTCTACAAATGCGATAACAACAAGTTAATAATTTACAAGCAATACTACAGAAGTAAGAAGCAGTAAGGTATAATAAGTAACCTTCTCTATCAGATATCATATCTTTAATCAAGGAAGTATGCTCGGCATGAAGACTAACATCAACACCTAGGTTATTCCTGGCATTATCTAAAACTTTCGCAGCCCAGTAATTCATCATCACTATTAATAACAAGAAGAGAACGAACTTGCTCTTCTCATTTGCTTAAGTATGGTATTCGATGAAGGAGTTCATCTCGTTCAACTTGCACACCAAGAAGAGATTTGTGGAATTACGCTAACGCCCGTGCACCTCTCATTAGTAATGCGATCGTTCTCATCTATGAGATCACTAATTTTCTTCCTTAAAGTCTTGATTTTCTTCTCGGAATCAAGGTACATTCGTTTAAAGCGATTAGTTAAATTTAAACTAGATCTGTGTTCGATCTCTAAGAGATGATATTTGGATTGAAGATCCTTTAATGAAAGGAGGTTAATTTTATTTGAGAAACTACTTAGAGATTGATTGAGGTGAGTAAGAAGGACATCATCATTCATAGGCTCGGGAAATGAATGGAGAAAAATGGATTCTTCGGAGAGATTATATACGTCTGCGAGAATAATAGTCAGATAAAGAAAAATAAAAGATAGCATGAAAAGGATTTGAGAATTGAAAATTACTATACCATAAAGTTGTTGATTTGAATTTCGAAGAGTGATTACTCTCTCCTTTTGGGAGTCCGGTCGGCTTCTAATTTTTGAATCTTATCGCGAGATGACGCGCTTCAACTTCCAGCTCTTGAGTCTTCTTGTTCAATTGTAAATTTCTCTTTTCAAGATTATTGCGTCTTCTCTCGAGATCTGAGGCAACTACAAAAGAAGTTCTTCCAACCTAATGAAAGCCATTATCAGTATGGGAATGGATGGGAGATTGGAGATTAGGATCAGCGTTAGAAGGGATGAAGAAAAGAATTACAGTAGCAGGAGCGCAAATTGCGGAAGGAGAGAGTCAAGAAAAGTTGCAGAGAGAAATTAAAGGAAGAAAAGAGGAGGAAAAGAAGGCTATATATAGAAAAATCAAAAAAGATTCTTGAGGAAAACGAGGGCATTTAATGCGAGAAGAGACACGAACGGACGAGAATAAACGGGTGGAAGAGACGTGTCAAGAAAAGACTTTAATAGTTCTTCAAGGATACTTCATACTTCGCATACTTCAAGAGATGATACTTCATATTCACTTCTCAAAGCTTCGGAACTTCGCAAAAGAATAGAGAGGCAAGTACGTACTTTTCAAGTCCAAAGATTCTTCCGCTCGTTCCTTCATCAACAAAGATCAAAGATTACTACAACAATAGATTTTTCCTTAAAGATCGCTCTTCAAGCAATATTCAAGGAAAAAGAGGCAAGATGTAGGATCATAATATCGCAACGGACAAGGTTCGCGGGATTAATAAACGACGGTGTCGCGAGGGAGTCGCAGGGAGCTAAAATAAACGACGCGATGAATAACGACAAACAAAACAATTGGAAGACATGAAACCTGGCGAGGGTTAAGAAGTGTCGCGAGAATGAATATTCGTGCACTTGCGACACTTCGCGGGACATTCCCGAAAATAAAGGATAGCTTAGTTGTCATCCACTATGTATTACCCTATATAAAGGGCTAAATGAGTCTGTTGAAGGGGGAGAGATCTTTTTGAATTGTGAAGCAAGTCATTAGAAGAGAGAAAGTTTAAGAGCGTTTTAATTTCCAAGTGTAATTCTATTGTACTGTGTAAACATTTCATGGAATCAATTAATAAATATTCTTGATCACACATCTTTCAATGGATTAGTTAAACAAAACTGAGTAAGGGGTGTAGTGTGGGATTTCCTGCTACTACACATACTATGTATTTGGAGGTTTAGCTTTAGAATCTCATCCAATCAATTTGATTCCTTAATGAGTCCGTTGAACACATAAAGGATCTTGAGTTATAAGCGTGGCAGGTTAGCAATGTATAACAGTAAACATCACTTATATCTGGATGCTTTGATTAATCAAATTCATCTGGAGAAACAAATAGATACAGGGTGCAAAGCAGTATAATAGAAGATGTAATAGAGTTGTCGGTGCACTTACAATTTACAAATTGTGTTTGATCATTTTGTTGTCATATATAAATGTCAGGTTTTTACTGCATAGACCTGTTTTTCTAACATTTGCGAAATCCGATCCAGCAAACATTACTTCGTAGGAGCTAGAAGTGTGTAGATCAAAAGCAAGGTGACCACAACAATGGCTCCAGCTAGAGTGAACTTTGGACTAGTCCATAACATGAGGTTTGATCTTTCAGCTCTTTTGATAGGATCAACCTCCTCAGACAATGGGAAGTTGGAACGCTTTGGATTCCAGCTCACGTACTTATTTGGATTGAATTGTGAGAAGAGGGATTTCTTCCCCCGCTTTCTAAAACTTGACCAGGCCTTGTCCCAGTCTGTTGAGGACCTATCACCTGCGCATTTACAGAGTTTTAGAATGCGTTAAGTCCAAACATGCTCGAGGATGAGAAAAATATATTGCTGATTAGAAGACGATAAGAAGAGCCACATCAATCATCGATTTTTGTGTAGTTACGGTTAAGCACAAAAAAGAACTCTGGAGTTCATTCCTTGACTAGGGCTGTAGTTGCCGAACAGTGCAAGAGTATATGTACATCCTCCGGATGAATTTTACTTTTCCATATAACGATGACTATGCGTATTACTGGATTGCAGAGATCGGGTTGTACAGAAAAACCCACAATTACAATGTTGACGCACACATAAGGGGTACTTAATTTACATTTACGTAGTGCTCCTTCACACTCCACTCCTCTTCAAACTGAAACTTGACAAACCTACCAACTGCTATTGAAATCTTCAATCACTAGCAGCAGTTATCAAAGGAGACTTTATTTAGTTAGTTCCATGAAGAAACATCTCTAGCTAAATAAGGTAGGATCATAGTATTTGTGGCACCCACAGAGAATGAAGTTTATGATCTCCATTCTAATGCTATTTAGGTCTGTTATGAATGAGTAAAATAAGAGTAAAGCTAACAACCTTGAAACTAAAGTTAATTAGATCTAGAGATATATCTTTTCGATACCACTGATTCTGCAGCACGCAGCCCACGTGGATGCCCTATATCAGTTTGATGGGCGACCCGTTTTGGGTGAATGCCTTGCAACTACAGTGAATGGAGCTTAATCCACCGTGTGCACTGTAGACTATCTATCTGTTCCATGAATTCTAAGAGGGAACTGAAACCTAAATTTGCCAAATTACCCGACCAAAGTTAAAAGAAAAATGGAAAACCCCATGCTTTTAAAAACATAGTAGTTTAATGGGTCTTCATAGTAGTTCATATCTTGAACTGCAGCACAGGAAGATAACTACTTCCAATGTTTCTCTTAAAGGTTAGCAAAAAAAAAAACATCCCATAGCATAAAGGGTACTTATCAGGAAATGACAATATAGCATTATGAATAGTAATTCATGCAACAAAATCTAACTATTTATTAGAAATAAAATCTATCTATAAACCTGATCTAAATCAATTCCACATGATTACTCAAAAAAAAAAAAAAAAAAAAGAATACTCTACCTGTGTTCTGGTTTCCTTCTTCTTCCGGAGGAGATTTAGAACAATAAGGGGAACTTAAACCCACCGAAGAAAATGTACAACTCCTTTTCCTTTTGATTCTAGGACTCAAATTAATTACATTTCCAAATTGAAGATCCATAAACAAAAAATAAGTAAATTAGAATAAGAAATTGTTCTTTACTTCAGTTCAGATTTGCCAATAATAACTAAACCCCTAATCTAGTCTAGTTCACAATTACCTCTCTCTCTCTCTCTCTCTCTTATCAGATTCTGAGAGAAATTACATGACTGTAATTTGTCCACCTCATCATCATCTGTGGTACCCACTTGTCATTAGATGTGGGGCCAATAGCCGTTATATTCTTCAGGCCCGGATTTAAGCGTTGGTGTTCTATTTTTGCATCGGATCAAGCCAATAATGCTAGGTTTACAGGGAAGTAATCCCGTGAGAAATCCCGCTACCCACATCAACTAGGACCCACATCAGCCTTTCCATATCCAAATGCAGAGAAGCCTTCCCCTCGTTCGTCCGATCCCCTCACGGGATTTTTCCCAGTAGAAACGGGCGTCAACGTAGCACTATTGTGGATCAAGCAGCTTATCCACTGTATCAAAAAAGTTGATCCATTTTTTCGTAGCGTATAAATTTTGACTGGACACTCCAGGAGTGAGGTTTGGTACCGTATAAATTTTGACTGGACACTCGAGGAGTGAGGTTTGGTACCGATTGGGTCTCTATTTCTTCAGGCTAAGATTTTAAAATCACTAGTCTACATTTACTGTTACGCTGCACTGGCTGCAGGGATATTTTCAGTCACGAAAATCTGCAGCTGTGACATTTCATAATGGTAAAGATTTCCTGCTGCTTCCTAGTATGAATTTGAAGTTACTTCCACATTCAACATAACTTTTCTTGTGAAGACACTGATGGCAGTACTGTATTTCGTTCTTAATGTAGACATAACCAAAGGAGTTCCGACAATCCAAGGTGTCAAAATGCAAATGGATACAAACTAAATTGTGAACAATGGAAAAGTATATATGTACGAGCAATGCTGTCCCGCGCAGGGCAGCTCAATAAGCTAGCAGGTCATTAGCCGTAGGATTCTACCTGTAGCCGTTAGATTCAACGTGGTTTATTTTTTCTATAAAGTTACAGCTGGCGAAGTTATTTTATTAAAAACAGCTCCTTTTGAAAAAAATTAATTCAACCTTCATCCTCTTACAAGGGTGTTTTGGGCATCACATACTTAACTTTTCCCTGTCCCCATTTTCTTTCTCGTCTTCTTCCAAAACGGGGGATCTGCAACTCTACCCTTACCACCATTAATATAGTCTGTGGTATATGCAATTTCTTCTTCTTTTCGGCGCAAAATTAATAGTTTCTTAAAGAATTTCAAGTCTAGGTTTAAATCTTCCATTTTCAATCAACTAGCCTTTATTTTGGTGGCAGTTTTTCTAGATTCTTAGTTAATAATCGTAAATCTTAAGTTTTCTTTGATTTTTAAGGATCAATAATTAATGGGTTATTTTCTTGTTTTGTTTTTCGTTCTTTTAGTTTATTCAAATTGGCGTTCTTGAATTACTGGCTCTGGGTTTTACTCTCTTTTTTGTTTCCCTTAGACTTTTTTTTTTTTCCTTTTTTGTGCACAATAGGTTCTGAGAATTCAAGACAAACTCCGTTGAGGATTTTCTAAAACAAAAAAGTCTGTGTATTAGTAAGTTCTTAATAAATTGATTTAAAACCGATCAAAAATAATAAAAATTAATTTAAGGTTCATGAATTAGTTTTTTTCTTTTTTTGTTTATCTGGTCGATTAGTCGGAGATGATAATGAAATAAAAAAAAATGTCTTTCCAAGAAAGAATGCTACTGCTGCCGTTATCTGTTGTTTTTTTTTTAAAGAAAACTTAGGCAAAGCCTAAGGAATGGAATTGATAGGAATGCTAGTGGTGTCCTGGTTTAGGCATACATCAGACCCACTGCTCAAGTTCTTACAATTTATAGCCAAGTTTAAAGCTTGGAGATTTTGGTTTCTATCTAAAAGCTTAAGATCTATTAAGACAAAAGTTACAGGCTTTATATGGAGGATAGTTTCATCATTCAAGATTTGTTTCTCCATGTGGAAAATCCTGCTGAATCTTCCTTTGATTGCTTGTAGGTAAAGTTTGTTGAAGTGCTCCAGAATGTCAGAAGTTTCAGCTTGTATGACAATGTTTGTGTGCTGCTTTTCCTCTGCCCATCCAAAAGCTAGATCTGCTCCTCATGTGGCTCCTGTTGGTCCCCTTTGAGCTGTGTGTCCTCTCGCTATCAACCAAGTTCCCCGCAAAATCAAGTGATAATTAGGCCGGAAAAATAATGGTAAGTCCTGGATAGTACAGATTTTGATTACAAAACCATAATTCTACTGGTGTTGGAGCCCCATATTCATTCCTGCAGTTGTTAGATGGTACTCATTATCATTGGTATGATCCTGAGAGTTCAGGGCATGATGAGGCAGATTGTGAACTCTGTTGTAATCACAGAGATGTTGTTGAATGCTGAGAGTAGTAGTCTTAGCATTAGGAGTAATGTTCAGGAATACTAGATCACATCTAGCCTTCCAAATGTACCAAACAGGTGGTAGCATAGATACGGTGTTATCGGTGATGCTATCATTGTGGAACCAATCATTGAACCACCCCATGAATGGGGTTTGATGGTCAATGAGCCCATGATTTACCCCTAGCATTTGCTTTGCCGGACAGGCTGTGGCGTGGGCGGTTGAGAAACATATGAGTCATTGTTTCCTCCCCACAGTTGCGGATTTTGCATATGGGATCAATGTAGTGGAGAATACTTGCGCTTTGGCATTTGTTGGGAGAATTTCATGAGCACATTTCCGAGAGAAAGATCTTGATAATGGGGCAACCTCCAACTTCCAAATGGCACCCCAATCCCTTGTTGTTTGATAATTTTACGTATAAGTTCTCAATTTTAGCTTTGTATAGAGCCTGCGAGAATTTGCCGGTGTTGTTAATGTTCCAATGAATACCGTCTTCTTCCCCGGAGTGGATGACTAAGACCGTGATAGTTTGAGTAGTGTCGGATTGAAGAGTTGTTGGATGAATTGGATGTTCCAATCCTTCCGATCGATCATTAGGTGAGCCAAAGATCCAATATCGGTGGGGCGGTTGGTTGGCTTGGAGAGCTTCTCGGTTGAGTTGGGTATCCATAGGTCTTCACAGATGTTGATTTTGTTACCAATACCTATTCTCCAAACACAATGTTGCTGGATGTTCTGAATACCTTCTAAAACTCATTTCCATATCCAGGAATCTCCATCTTTAGCATTTGTGTTCATGTTTAGAACATTTCTTCCCAATAGGTATTTGGCATCCATTAGCGGGTACCAGAGAGAGAGTCCTTGTCTTGTTCTAGTCTCCATCCTATCTTTGTTATCATGGCACTATTGAATAGTTCCATATTCATGAAACCTAACCCACCAAGGTCTTTTGGCTTGCATATAGTTGTCCAAGCTTTTGGGTAGTAGCCGCTGGATTCTCCAGATTTTTCCCCGAAGAAATCTCTTTGTAACTTGTTCATGTCTTGACAGTTTGCTTAGGTATTCTCAAGCAATTCATTTGATAAATGTTGGTCAGTAGAGGTGACAGATTTGATTATAACTTCTCTTCCACCGGATTTAGATGGGAATTCTTCCAAATGACGGGTTCATCTTCATTTTGTCCACCTGTCCAAACATTGTATTTTGCTTCTATGGGTAAACAAAGGGGAGCCTAAGTATTTGTCATTTGCGGCGGAACTTGAACTTCTATAAGCTTGCGATGTTAGGTATTATGGTTGGATCGGTGTCTTTTCTTGAAAAAAACACGATTTGCTAAAGTTGATGAGTTGGCCGAAGTAGCTCCAAATATATTAAGAATGTCCTTTAGATTCTGAGCTTCAAGAGAGTTGGCTTTGCAGAAGACCATACAATCATCGGCAAAAGGAGATGTGTTATTGAAGGAGCAAGATCTTGCAAATTTTCGTACTTCTAGATTATGCCCAAGTCTTCGACATGGGATAAGTTCCTGAGAAAGCTTCCATACGAACGAGAAATAAATAAGGAGATAGGGGTCCCCTTGTATAAGACCTCTTGAAGGGTTGAAGAAGTTATCAGGGGAGCCATTGATTAGCACAGCAGAAGAAGTTGTAGTTATACACTGCATAATCTTGTTGCACCAATCAGAGTTGAAACCAATTTTTGCCATAATAGTCTGAAGAAAAGTCCAATCCACTCTATCAAAAGCCTTGGCCATGTCTATCTTGATTCCCATACTACCTTTATTACCTTTGAGTCCTCTTCTGTTTCTCATGTAGTGTATAATTTCATGAGCAATAGCTATGTTATCGCCTATCTGTCTCCCGATAAAAGCATTGGTAGGGGATATGATTTTGTTTAGGTATGGTTTCATTCTATGAGCTAGGAGCTTAGATATGATTTTATATGTTGTGTTGCAAAGGCTGATGGGTCTAAAATGGCTGGGGTTTGAAGGCTTATCAGTTTTGGGTATCAAGGTTATGAATGTTGAGTTCATTTCTTTTAGCATGTGACCAGATTTGAAAAATTATTTAACCATTTTAACCAAGTCTTCTCCAACAATATCCCAGTTGGCTTGGAAGAAGTTTGGAGGGAAGCCATCAGGACCTGGTGCTTTATCTTTGGCCATACTGAAGAGGATGGCCTTGACTTCATGATCTTCAGGAATTTTGTTGAGCATGTTGTTGTCAGCTGCAGTTATGGTTGTGGGGATGAGGTTGAGGATTTGAGGTTCATCTTGGGGATTCAGTGGTAGCCATTTTGGAGAAGCGGTTGGTGAAGCAATTTTTATTTCTTGGTAATCCTCAATCCAATTTTCTTCATAATCTCCGGACAAAGATCAATCTTGTTCCTTCTTGTTACGCTTTTAGTAGATCTATGGAAATGCTTGGTGTTCTTGTCTCCCAATTTGATGAACTAGTCTCTGCTTTTGGTTTTCCATAATTTTTCTTCAATGTCTTGCCAATCTTTTAGGACTTGCATTGCAGTTTTTATTGCAGTGCTTCTGTCTTGCTTGAAGTAATTTCCTTGTAACCAGTTTAAATCTTGCATCTTTGTCTTCAATGTTTGTCTTTATATTTCCATACACCTCTTTGTTCCAAATTTTGAGCTTTAATTTGATGTCTTTGAGTTTTTTGGCTATTAGATAGGCACTAGAACCAGACAAGTTTCTTTGCCAACATTCTAGAATAATGTCCTTACAATCCTTGTGATCCAACCATGGACCAAAGAATTTAAAAGGGATTTTCCGGTGTTCCAATGGGGATTAGTGTTAAGAAGAATGGGATGATGATATGAACCAATGGCTAGCGATTAGTGATAGTTGTGTTTGGATAGATGGTAAGCCAGGATTCAGTGGATAGACCTCTATCCAACCTTTGTTCAGTGAGAGCAGGACCACTTCTCTTGTTAGACCAGGTAAAGGGGCACCCAGTGCTACCTAAATCAATTAGATCCAATTCAACAATCTTGTTGCTAAAGATGTTTGCTTCCACTCTGTCCAATGGCTGTGTACTGTACTTTTCATTATCATGCAGAATGATATTGAGATCTCCAATAACCAACCATGGGATAGAGTGTTTTGTGTTGTGTTTTCCAAGACTTTCCAAGAGTTGAGTTTACATTGGGTATCATCAGGACTGCCATAGTAACCAGTAAAAAGCCAGGAAGGGCCACTGGTGGGCTTGATTTTAGCATTGATATGATTAATGGAAGAATCCAGAATGGTAACATCAGTGTTGTTTTTCCATATCAATACTACACCACCAAAGCCAGTACCACTAGCCCCTCCAGGGATTGACATGCCAAAAGTTTTGAATGTTTAGGCATGTTTCATGGAATTTAAAAGTTTTCCATGTTTTGCTTTGTTTCAGAGATGAAGCAAATGTCAGGGTTGAATTTGTTTAGCATGTCAGTGAGATATTTCTTGGTGTGTATTTGTCCTAGCCCTTGACAGTTCCAAGCTATGGAGATAAGGAATTGCCAGAAATAAGATACAGGGGGATACTTAGAAGTTGGCCTCCTAGCTATGGGATCAAAGTATGTTATAATGCAACAGAAATAGTAGGCATGAAAGTGATGCATAATGTTAACACTGATAAAAAAATAGAGAGATGTGGTAAATTACCTCAATATCTGGTGTTAATGAGCCAGATTCACCGTTAGTCATATGGGGGTTGCTTGAGTCCAGGGGTTCAGCATAATTGTCAGGGAATTCCTTGAGTCTTTTGTTGTTGTAAGTTTCGTTGGTTTCCATGGGAGTTGCAGCACAGTTTGGTTGTTTTCTTTTATCAGAAGTTTTGGTGATATGGGAGTTACTGGATGAGGGTTCTTCAGCAAACGTGTGAATTTTCTTTCTTGCTTTCCAGGTTTTTTTCTTGAACTGAACAATTTCAGAATCCATTCTTTCTTTGATCTGAGAAAGGGTTGGGAGGTTTTGGGAGGGTATGATTGGAAAGATACCATCAGTATCACTTTTTTGGCTGGTACAGGTAGTGACAGTGTTGGGCGGTTTGATTCTAGCTGCTTCCTTGATCTTGATTTTAGCTTGAAGGTGCTTGTAATTGGTGAGAATTTTCTTTGAAAGATCAAGCCTTTTGTTTCTGATTTGGCTAGCAATGATATCAAGATGAGGAGAGTTGGGGTCAGCTCTAGAGGAAGCTCAAAAAATGAGGTGTTTGGAGGAGGAGGGAGCAAGATTTGCAATTGTCTTCTCTAGCTCTTTCTGTTTATCATTTCTCATTTTGATTTCAAAAACTTGAGCTGCATCAGCATCAGAGTATCCTCTGTGAATGGCATTTTTTCCTTCTTGAACCGTTTTTTGATAAGGAGTTTGGGGTGGTGGTAATGGTTGAGGGGTTGGTAATCTTGTGTAGTTGGAATAGTGGGATTTTGAAGGTGTAGGTGGTATGGGACAGGGAGGAGCTGGGTGGTCTAAAATTCTACAAACTTTGCAGAATTTGATGCCATTAAGAGCATAAGCAAATTCAAGCCAATGGGAGATGGTTGGTGTTTCATAAGCTCCAATGCCAAACTTTAGAGGTTTGGAGACATCAATGTTGAGTAGGACCTCAAGGTTTTTCTCAAATCTGTCTCTTCCATAAGGTTTCTTTTCCTTCTGGTACACTCCCACATGCTAAAGGATGTTTCTGATATCTGGAATGATGTGAGTTGGAATTCTTTTGATGAGTAAACTGAGATCATGACTTTTGTGAAAGATTATTCATGAATTAAGTCTGGGAATCCCATAGGGATACCAACAAGCACCATGAGTTTATCAAATACTCCTCTAGTTCATCCATTCCTAAGAGTTAAGTAATCATCCTCATGGGTGAGTCTCGAGGATGAAAAAAATTCCTTCTTCTATTCCATATTTCAGCTCAACTCGCCATTAAACTCCCAAATTTGTTGTTGATAAAGTTACCGACTCTAGTTGTTTCAAAACAGGTGTTACTACATAGTTTTCCAATAAAACACCATTTCCAATCTAAAGGTTGTTTGGTTCTGATGTTTTCAGGATTGAGGAAAACCTTTGGATAGAGATCAGTGACCGCGGTCGTAAGCGTCAAAAATAAATTTATACTTTCTTACTACTCAAAATATAAATATAGCAAGGGCAAGAAAGGATCGATCCCACAGAGGTCTAGGTTGTCAAATTGTTTCGGTTCCCTATAAATAACACCGGGGTTTTGTGATTATAATAAACTAAATAAAAGCAAATAAAGCAAAGCAAACAAATCAAATCACGGATAAGAAGATATTGGTCATGGATTTCGTTTTCAATCACAAAACCATTTTCAACACAATAACTAGAATTGATATTTTAATCTCAACTTTTATCAAAGACCCTAGAATACCTTGATCGCAGAATATCCCGCAAATCTCCTCATGTCATCAACAAACACATTAAAAGATGCGGATATGAATTCTACCTAAAGGAACAACCTAACGTGTAAAAGCACTAATCAAGTTTAATTCCCTAGATGCATTAAGTTCTATGAAATCAGGCCAATCAAAGCAATCGAACGTGGAAAGCGCACTAATCCGATTTAACAAAGGTTATGACTCACATATGATCATAAGAATATATCACTACAAACTATAATCATATTTATGCTACTTGCAATCCTAATTATCACTTTTGCGTATAATAACCCTAATCTAGCAATAAAGATGAAAGCAAACTCAATCGACTCGCGACTCGACTAACAAGCATTCAAATCATGTAACAATATTAATGGTGAATCATAAACGATAATATGGAGACAAAACTAATTTATTGAATTAAAACCCATATTTGGAAATCCAACTTATTCCATAACCAATAATAAAAACTCTAGCTCATATTCATGGAGTTCATAACAAGAAGAAAAAGAAAAGACTTCATGGTTCTCAACCCTAGAAAACAAAGTAGAGGCCAAAAGAATAGATAAAAGATATATCCCACATTAGGTAAAAGTCCTCTCTTTTATATGTTTCTCTATTTCCATAAAGGATACTCCTTCTAATATTAGGTCTTCTCAAAATCCATCTCCAAGTGGTCCACCAAGCCCATGTGTGAGAAAAACCCATGTAGAAAATATGTCCAAAAACACGTCGACGGAAAATCGGGATTGTGGTTTGAAATCGACCTAATAGTCATGGAAACTATTTCAGTGACCGTAAAGTCCGCCCGGTCACCTGGTCAACGAGTTAAATCGGTCGGGTCAAATCGGTCAACTCAAAGAGTCAAAACGGTTAGCCTGGGTCTAGTCGACTCGAGTCGATTGAGTCGATCCATCGCCTTGGCTGAGTGAGCTGAGTCATCTTGGCTCAGGCCATTGTACAGGCCTAAGTCTTGCATGAGCCAGACATTTGTGTTGCACCATCATTGTGCATCACCAATGTTCTTCCAGCCATTATGCCTACACTGCAAATCAGCTCTTCCAGTTCAACTAGTACCATTCCAATACCGCACCATACTCTCCTTCAAAGAATTCATCCCGCAACTCCACCCACAACCAGCCTTCATCTCAGTTCCATTCTAGTGCCGGCAAACCTTGACTGCCTCCAGCTCAAGGCCATCATCTCACCGGTGCTTCAACTTATTCACCTCCGCCAACAAAACCACTTCCATCCATTTTCTCCTTGCACCGCATCATACATACATCTACTCATTCCACATTCCATGCAGCTCATTCACAGGCCCCAATTCTTTCACTTGCAATTGCAGCTGCATCTCACTAGACCAGCTGTACAACCAATTTCTTTTCTAAGCCTTCACACAGCACCACAACTTCAGCATTATAGTCGCTATGTACCCGCAATTCACACAAACTATTTCAACGCACCAAGACACAGTAGCTACATATCCATGCCCTCACTTCTCTATCTCACACCAATCAACCCAAACTTCACAAAGATTGCCCCGTATTCATCCATTCCACCTTCGAGTTGTCGACCTAAACCAAATTACAACAGAGACCCATTTCAGTTTATGCATGTACAATTAACACAGACCCAATAGCAACACAAGCTCATTATCCCTTGCCAGCACCAGCTACAGCTTTACCACCAGAAACTCAACCCTATCTTTTGCTTTATCACCATCTGAACTACAACTCAAATCCACACAACCATTCTCACATGACTGAGTTCAACCTCACTGACAGCTGCATTACTTGCATTTCCTCACTGAACTGCAACCTCATTCACCAGTAGCACCAACATCAATTGCAGCTCAGCTATACATGCCAATTCAACAGCTCCATCATTACCTCCTCCATCACATATCAAGACCACCAACTGCAGCACCATTAGCTCCCAGTGCCTCCAAGTTCATCTCCACCCTTCAATTGCACTTCATAACCATCTAGTCCACTATCATCTCCCCTCCTATCTCATGTCGTCAACACACCACCAATTACTGACTCTTCACAAGATCATGTGCAACCACTTCAGCTCAAATTCAATACATTCTGCCAATCCTGGAAACATCAACACCAGCTTTTGTAGTTCATACATCCACCAGATTCTCTATCTCTTCTCTCCCTGAATAAGCTCAAGCCATCTGCACTGCTCCTTGGCTCAGTTCCTTCTCCTTTGTGTCTCAGCTGCTCACATTCGACTGGCAACAACACCTTCAGAAACCCATCTCGAGTCTCATCTCAATTACCACCACCAGAGCCATAGTTCCATACCCATGTTCTTTAAACCATCACAGCCTTGAGATTCAATAACCGCAGAGACGATCCCCAGATCCATTTCTTCTTCTGGATTCAACAGCAGCACCAAATCGACTACCTTCTCTTCTCTTGTGCAACTGAAACTCAAACTCAAATTAACCCATCCATTCATTTCACGGCAGAATCAAATCCTTTCACAAATCGAACCAGAACGTCTCCCTTAGTTACCAACCTAAATACCCATAGCAGAAATAGATTCAGAAATCCCTCTTCTCATTAATCCACCATCAAACCCTTTTATATCTTCCTTTCATCTGAATTTCCATTAATTCCTTCCTTGAAATCGAGCAGCACTTCTTCTTTCATCAATCGGCAACATCAACTCGTTGTTATCTAAATCTTGCCCCTGAATCTCTCCATCTGGTTCACAGCATCAGATTCAGTTCATCATCTTCCATCTCAGTCATGCTCGAAACCCCTCTCCATCAATTTGTAACAGCAGCAGAGAGACGGAGATAGCAGGAGAAAGAATTGGGGAAGAAATGGCTTCTTCTCGACTAGATTTAGGGTTAAAACTATGGGACTGTTATTGACACCCCATGCAATAGGATAAGGGCTAACCATTTGGCCTCCCCTTAACCTTGACTTGACTGTATTTAGCACTCCTCCAAATAGAGTTGCCCCTTAACCTTGACTGGGCTCCAGATAATGTTCGCCCCTGAAATGACAATTTCGCCCTTTGGCTCAATTTGGGTGATTTCCGCTTCTTTTCCTCCGTGCGACTCCAGAGTAACTACAAAACTCAAAACATGCGTAAAGTACATAATTCACAAGAAAAATAGCAAAGAAAGCATAACTACTGAATAGTAAATTAGGTGTTTTAGACACCTATCAATCAGCTTCAGGCATGTTGAGGGTTTTGTTCATTTGAGCAACAAGGTTTCAATGGATGGGTTGGTGGATTTTGAAGAGGAATCCATGGTAGAAAAGATAGTGTAGTAGTGAAGGAGAGTCCACCAGCCAGAGATATGATCAATATCAATATTTGTGAAATTTGACCAAGAGGGGTGCCACAGGATAGGTTTTCAAGCTTTAATTTGAATAAGATTCTTTATATTGTCGGGGAAAAGGGTACACTTCAATCCAGTCCAATGCTGTTTTGGAGGATGTTGTTATGTGGATATGGACTTCACCTTGTGGTTTGTATGATCAGGGCTCTTGTTGTCGTATATGACTAATGTAATCTGGCTCAAGTACATGCACTCAATTGGAAAGTTAGTCTTATTTAAAGGTTTGAGAGCTTTACCATGTCCTTGCCATTGATAGTTGCGTCTGTTGGGAGTCTTGTCTTCATTGATATTGATAGTGATGTAACTAGCTTTTGTTTGAACATAAGTCACGGGTTGGAATTGAGATTTGAAACTGAACTTGTACTTGCAGCAGAAAGTATTAAAGAGTGGGACTTTAGCCTGCCGCAGGATATGAGTGGCTTCCCCACATCTTGACCAATCTATCTCACGCAAAAAAAAAACTTATTCGACCAGGTAGAATCAATTGAGTTATAAATAAGATTAGCTTGGCTTACTTTGGTTGTCTGCTCAGAGTGTCTTTTTATGGGTTTCATCCATATATCAACTTGCGATAGTTGTAGGATCATAATATCGCAATGCATAGGGTTCGCGAGATCAATAAACGACAGTACCGCGAGGGAGACGCAGGAAACTAAAATAGACGACGCAATGGAAAACGACACACAATACAACTGAAAGACATGGAACTCGGCGAGGGCAAAGAAGTGTCGCGAGATTGAATAGTTGTACATCGCGACACTTCATGAGACATTCCCGAAAATAAAGGATAGCTTAGCTGTCATCCACTATGTATTACCCTATATAAAGGGTCGAGTGAGTCTCGTTGTAAGGAGAGATCTTTTTGGAATTGTTGCGCAAGTCATTAGGAGAGAGAAAGTTTAAGAGTGTTTTACTTGCTAAGTGTAATTCCATCTTCCCCGTGTAGATAACTCATGAAATCAATCAATAAACATTCTCAATTATGCATCTTTCAATGGACTAATTAACCAAAATATAGTGAGGGGTGTAGTGTGGGAAAACCCGCTACTACATATGCGCTAGAAACAGGACGAGCAAAGGATTGACGAAGAAATTGGAAAGAATTTGGATTAACGAAAAGAGATTTGGAAAAGATATTCAAGAATTCATTGAAAAGAAAGATGGCTAGAAGAAGAAATGTACAAGAGCAACCAACGATTGTAAGAAGAAGTGGGAGACTTGTGGAGAAAGGAGGAATGAAACAGAGAATCATCAAGGATGAACATGAGAAATGATGAAGAAGGTCAAAACCAGCCACCAACCTCCCCAAGAGCAAACGCGGTCGTGGATTATGATAGAGTAAGTGTGCATACTTGGAGATCCGATTCAAGACGAGAGAGAAGAGGAGCAGCAATTGATGAACAATGGACAAGGAGAACAAGGAATGAATGGAGAAATGAACCCGGAAAACGAAGAAATGGCAACATTAGAAAGATTGAGACAAACAATACATGAGGAGAGACGGCTAGAGGCGTAAGAGCGAGCAAACTTGACAAGACAAAATCATGAATTGAGGATGGAAAATATGAGATTGCAAAGTAGGAGATCTAGAAGTAGCGTGAGATCAAGTTCTAGATCGAACAGAGAAGAAAGAAGAAGAGTTTTACCAACAGAGAATACCGAGGAAGAGACACAAGATCCAGACGCAAACACGGCGAGAGAAGAGGAGAAATAGAAGATCGTTATATTCCTCACCAAAATCTTCGAAATGAGCGAAATAGGGAAAATCGAAAACATGCAACTCCAAGGGCCAAATGACCCAGTCTTGAGGAAGAATAATCCTACGCGGGAGAGAAGAATTGAGAAGAAACCGAGAGATCGAGGATGACATTGAGAGACACTACATTGAACAAGCGCGACTAGCTCGCGAGAGAGAAAGGCTAAGAGAAGAAATGGAAAATCAAGAGATGGAGGAAGCAATCCTAGCAGAATAACCATGACAACCGCGAGAGAAGGAGGGAACAAAATCGTGCTAATAGAAATATTAATGAAGAGTATGAGAGGGTGCAAATGATGAGAGCCGATAGGCAGCCAAGAAGAGAGAACAACCGATATAATGGCGTGCGAATTAACGAAAGAGGCCAAGAAGAACGTCGCGAGGAAAGAAGAGGAGAAGATAATGAGCAGAAGGTCAAAATAGGCACGAGCGAAGAAGGAGAGAAGCAGAGCTAAAAAGACCAAAGAGAATCAAATTCTCGAGGCAAATGAACAAATCTTAAGAGAGCTAGCCGAAATGAGAGGATTACCGAACAATAGAAGGGAAGGAGGAAGGAGACAACCGGACGGGCCATCGCAGAAGCCGCGAAGAACCCCTTCACGCTAGAAGTACAGATGGGAGGAATACCTCCTAAGTGCAATCTACCCGCATTAACCAACATCTTTGATGGAACAACTCAAGCGATACAACATATTAAAGCTTACATGAGATGTATGTTACAATGGGAGAATCATGATGCTATATTATGCAAATATTTCGCGTCAAGCTTAATAGAGAAGCACTAAAATGGTTTGAAGGTCTGCCAAGGAACACAATCACATCATTCAATCATTTACAAGCCACATTCCCGGGAGCATACATAAGTAACAACTCTTCGCGACTGGTATTGAAGATGTATTCGGGTTGAAACAAAGGATTGGCGAGAGCTTAAGACAGTTTGACAGAAGGTGGAGAACCATGTGCAGCGAAATGGCAGATCGGTTGAGGAGAGATATCTCATACTCTCATTTGTGAATGCTCTCTTCGCGACTAACTTGTTATACATTCAAATTTTTAGAATCAAAAATACAATCACGATGGCGAATCAATGAGAATTACAGAAGAATATATTGCCTTAGAAGAAAGACAAAATGAAATGAATTCTTATCCCGTCGCGAACACGAACTCCAACGCCGCGAACGCAAGTTTGTTACCTCAATTCATCAATACAAAGGGCGAGCACTTCGCAAGGACAAGCAGGTAAGGAGGGCTGATGAGGGACATCAAGGTAGTAGCCATGGGAAGCCATGATCAAGAAGAGTTTGAACGCGAAAGGAATTACTACAATCGTAATAAAGAATAATAAGATTCGGAGGCTAGATCATGTGCAAGAAACTTATGGCGGACGAAGGCAAAATAACCGTGGAGGGCAGAGAAGTCATAGAACAATATGGGAACAGATTAAGATGCCTCCACTGAATGCTAGCGTTGAAAAGATCTGGGAAGCTATACTTGTGATGGAAAATGTACCAAAGCCCTTGGAATGTTGGGATGGAACCACCGCCAGGAGATAGAAGCCATGAGTTTTGTTCTTACCATCGCTTCCATGGGCATCAAACAAACGATTGTAGAAACATAAAGAGAATTATTCTCAGGATGATTGATCAGGGGAAGCTGAATCACTTTCTAAGGGGGGAAGAAACAGGTCAGACATTACCACCACCACCAGAGATGCACAGTAACAAGGGTCAGCGAAGGGAAAGGAAACATTTGTGATAGAAGTAGGAACAAAAGCCAAGAATTTGAACTGCAACTCCATTGTCCACTCCTATCGCACCATCGAAGATTTTCATGACAACGTGCTCAGTAGAGTCTTTGCGAGAGATGCTAATGATAAAGAAATTATGAGTCCAAGCGAGATCAACGCAGCTTAGAACAAGTGGCAATTGAAGACTATTTCTTTCTCTCAGATGAAGTGCCAAAAGGAAGAGAAACACATGATAGCCCGTTGGTTGTGAAACTAGAGATTAACCCGAAACCAAATGATGGAGAAGATGATGAGGCGTAAGCTTGCCGGGCGATCAACCGAATCTTAATCGACACCTAAGTTCGGAATATCCTCTTCTACCATACTTACAAGACGATGGGAGGAAAAGATGAGGATTTGATCCCCTCTACATACAAAATATATGGCTTTAACGGCACTCGCAAACAAACCAAAGGGAGAGGTTCACATGAGAATACCTCTACAAGGATTATCAACTCGGTATTTTATTCTCGTGTGGTTGATGTGGAATCTCCATACAATGCGCTGATTGGGAGGCCGTGGCTTCATGAAATCTTGGGAGTCGCGTCAACGTATCATCAATGTATTAAATTCCCACATCCAAATGGCATTGGTATTATACAGGAGATTGGAAGGAGTCGCAACAATGTCATGAAGTAGATGTAGAAAGCTGCGAAGAAAGGAATGTCAAAAGAAAAGGGTGGAAACAAAGATGTGAGAGATGAGCAGAGAAAGGAAAACTGATGGTGGATGCCATAGAAGTAAGGATCGAACATACCTCGCGAGGTGAATGCCTAGAGACAAGCAAATATTATGGTAACAAACAAGCAAAGGATATGAGGAGCAAAAGGCATAAGAAATGAATAAGCAACAAAAAAACAGAGAAAAAAATAGCAATTGAAGTAATGATATGCGAGAATCTCGTAAGAGTAAAAATGAGAATTCGACTAAGAAAGAAAAGTGAAATACAACAAGTGAAAAGAACTCGTGCGAATACTTCGCAAACAAATATCAAAGAAATAATGAAACATGAATGATTGAATGATTTAACAAATATAAATGCGCAAATGAATGGGACGAACCTTTATGGCGTACACCCTAGTTCGCGAATAACATTTCGTAAGAGGCAAATGTAAGACCTAAAGTGCGCCATATAAGGGGGTATCTCTCGCCGTGGTTCTGGGGGAAGGTTACACCGCTCCCGAAGCCCGAACCATGTAAATTTGGGGCCCATGAAAGCCTATCCTAAGAGGTACCTTGGATTCCCAACTATATATGTAGGTTATACCCTGGTTGGGCGACCGAGGGTCTCTTCCTAGAGTCGATGTATGCACAAGGCGCCGAGGTACACGGTTGAGCCGAGTGCCCGGATGGATGAACCTACCCCGGCCATTCTTGGCAAGTCTTGGCATGCGTTGCACTCGCCCGAAGAAAACTCCACTTAGGGTGCAGTCTCGTAACCATAAACCGCTATAGGTATAAGGGATAAGAGATCTGCAAAACAACTCGGTTGTTGTTAAGACCGGATGGGAGGAGCTAGTCTTGTATGGCCGATGTTTCGCCTCCTTGAAGGGGCAACCGGGAGATGATAAGGGCGACACTCTCCATTAGGGGGTGTCAAAACAGACGCAAATGTCATGAGGCTTTGTTTTCGCAAGAAGACTTAGGCTTGTCATATTTGTGCAATGATCCCGCAGAGGCAATAATACTAACGCGAGGGTAAGGCGAGATCAATGGGTCTTTACATGAAAGTGTACGGACGTCCTGCGATTTCGCCGCACGACGGCAATGTCATGGGGCTTTATGTTCGCAAGGATATTTAGGCCTGTCATATTGTCGCAATTAAAACATCCCGCAGAGGCAAAAATACTTGGAAAATGATAAGACAAGATCAATGGGTCTTTACATGCAAGTGTAAAGACGTCCCCGCGATTTTGTCGCGATGAAAGGTGGCAGGGGAGGACCTCTAATTAGGGAGGTCTAACTCTAAGACCACACAAAATGATAAGGCAAGGTCAATGGGCCTTTACATGAAAGTGTAGAGGCGGCTGATCTTGTCGCAGCGAAAAGAGATAGAATTCTCGATTCATAAAGATACCGCGATCTCGTCGCGGCTATACAATTAATAACCAACAAAATACTTGATGACAACTAAAATCTTCCATCTCAAGAAGAATACCAGAGGCAAGTATGGGAATGGAAAAGATGAAATATTGCTATTCATCTTCTCGATGAAAGAATTATACATCAATAATATCAAGGAAGAACTACCAAAAAAGGGGATTGAAGATTGAATTCAAAGGAGAAAAATCCAAGAAATATACGTAAATGTACAGATATTACAAGCAAGAGAAAGAAAACGAAAAAGTTATCTCTTTGGTGATTCTTCTTCTTCATCCGATTCTTCACCCGATTATTCTCATCGCCAATTTTCTTCTTCGCCAAATTTCGCTATCGAAACGTCCCGAGACAGCAGATTCTCAGAACCTTTTCAAGGAGCCAGGGATATGAATGCAGAGGGATATTGCGGTCCTTACAAACATACTCCATACTCTAAGTAAAACGAACAAAGATCATTGTTAAAATTCTCCACTGTCGTTAAAAATTGTTTCTTCAATTTTGAATATTTATTCTCGCGAAGGAGGAGATTCTTTGCGAAATGTTCTTTTTCGGTTTCGAGTTCTTCAATTCTCGCTGGAAAATTCCCTACGAGTTGTTCTTTCTCGATTCAAGCTCTCTAATTCTAGCTTGAAGCCTCTTCTCGATTCTCGCAAATAAGTAACAACAAGTTAATAATTTACAAGCAATATTACGTAAGTAAGAAGTAGTAAGGTGTAATAAATAACCTTCTCTATCGATATCATATCTTTAATCAAGGAAGTATGCTCTGGCGAAAGACTAACATCAACACCTAGGTTATTTCGGCGTTATCTAAAACTTTCGCAGCCCAGTGCGAATTCATCATCATTATTTATAACAAGGAGCGAACGAATCTGATCTTCTCGCTCACTAAGCAAAGAGTTCTGGCGAAGCAATTCATCTCGCTCAATTTGTAATTCAAGGAGAGATTTTTGAAAAGTCGCTAATGCCTGTGCACCATTGTTAGTAATGCGATCTTTATCATCTATATGGTCGCTAATTTTCTTCCTCAAAACTTTGATTTCTTTATTGGACTCAAGAAACATTCGTTTAAATTGGTTGGCAAAGACTTAAACCAGATCTATGTTCGATTTCTAAAAGACGATATTTGACCGAAGTTCATTTAATGAAAGGGAGTTAATTTTGTTTGATGAACTACTTAAAGAGTTGTTGAGGTGAGCGAGAAGAAGGTTATTATCCATAGGATCAGAAATGTATGGAGAAGAATAGCCTCATCGGAGAGATTATATACATCTCGCGAAAGTAATAAGTCGTAGCAATAGGCGACCATTAAAATAAAAATAATAAAAGGAGGTAAAATTTTATACCATAAAGTTGCTGATTGGCATTTTGAAGAGAGGACACCTTATCCTTTTGGGAAGTAAGTTCGGTGTTTAACTTTTGAATTCTCTCGTCTTTCTCACGAGATGACGCAGCTTCGGTCTCTAATTCCTGAACCTTCTCGCTCAACCGCAAATTCTTCTTTTCAAGATTATTGCGCCTTCTCTCAAGGTCCGAGGCAACTACAAAGGAAGATCTTCCAACCTAGGAAAGGAGATAGAAAAGTCATAATACATATACAACAATATAAAGTCAATGGGGAGATATGATTGTATACATACCAAGGATCCAAGCGCATTCAAGAAGTCGGGAGACATAGTTCTAGAGACTCCATTGAAAGAATCATTGCCTTCCAAGAGAGTGGCATTGCACACGTTTGCAGAGTCCCGCAAAGAGAAGCTAGGGAGCATCTCCCATTCCTTGGAAAGAATCGAGAAGATACTTGGACAACCGACCCATAGAAGAACTAGTTAACAGGGTCCCCGTAGCGAGAGAGCGATTCGAACCATGGTCATCCTCATCGAAGGCTCGAGTTTGAGTTAAGGCGAGAGGAAGATTGAATCTTTCGCTTCTTAGTTAAGGGGGAGAGGATTTACTCTTGCGAGCGCGCTTTACCCTTACTTTTAGTCTTCGCAGCAATAGTTTTTTCAACTTCAACCTTCGCATACACATAAAGATAAGAAACAGAGGCAACAATACTGCTTTTAAATAAGAAGAAAGGAAGTGATTCTTACTTCACTCGCAAGCGATCAAGCAATGTCGAGTATCCTCCGACGGATCATTTTTGTAGCTTCTTTTCAATCTGCTATCCGAAAGATTTCACAAATTCAAAGAAATTACGTAAAGGAAATTACGAAAGTCAAGTTTAAAGTCGAAAACATACCTCTTTCTTCTTCTCGTGCCATTTGAATTCCCAAGGATGATATCCTCGCGAGATTCGCAGAAGAATATGCGAGCCCGCGATATAAGGACCATTTAAGATCAAGGGTACGACCCACCATTTCTCATCTTTGGAATGGCGAGGAGAGGAATTATTGCCTGGGTGCCAATCAATGTCTTGCATGAGTAATTTGTCTTCGGGACATTATCATTTTTCTTCAAACGAACACCCCAAATGAGATCTCGCATTCACCATAGTTATCACCGAGTAATTTTCAAAGAAATTCTCCACAGCAGTATTTCTCCACAGCCTATTTCCAAGTCTCGCGAATTTGGGATTTCTCGGCAAAGTGTTAGGGGGTATAAAGATCCTTTGCCCGCACCGCGGTTCGCGAACTCAAGCATCAAAGAATACAATCGCCACTTAGTTGATAAATGTACCCAGAGAATTTTTCATGGGCCAAAATTTCATAAAATAAAGGTAACTCAGATCATACAAGGGAATAGGAGTCCCGCGAGGAGCCGACCTAGCGAGACTATAATCCTCTCGATCATTACATTGATGATCGTAGAAAAGATTTACTGTAAAGAATGGATGAGGGTTCTTGATCGTGAATGGTTGACAGAGTAAAACCCTTCTCGAGCAACTTCGTTGAACTTCTTCAAAAGGAGTTTTGTATCCACGACCGATGGAAGCCATCTATCAAGATGGGAATGAATGAAAGATCGGAGATCAAAAACAGCGCTAGAAAGGTTGAAGAAAAGCTTTGCAGTAGCAGGAGCGCAAATTGCGGAAGGAGAGAGTCAAAGAAAGATTCCAGAGAGAAACTAAAGAATGAAAAGGAGGGGAAAAGAAAACTATATATAGGGAAAAAGATCCTCGAGAAAACGAGGTCATTTAATGCGAAGAGACATGAACGGTCAAGAAAAAGTGGTTAGAAGAAACGTGTCAAGAGAAGGCATTAATAATCAAAATCCGTGTAAAAGTACAAAATCAAGATAAGCAAATCAAGGCAACAACATTGTAAAATCTCATGGTACTCTTCCCCTCGCAGAGAGATAAGAGACGATACTTCATATATATCTCCAAGAAGCTCCTAACTTCGCAAAAGAATAGAGGCAAGTACGTACTTTTCAAGTACAATATTCTTCTCGCTCGTTCCTTCATCAACAAAGATCAAAGACTACTAGGACAACGGATTTTTCCTTCAAGATCGCCCTTCAAGCAATATTCAAGGAAAAAGAGGCAAGATGTAGGATCATAATATCGCAATGCATAGGGTTCATGCGAGATCAATAAACGACAAAGATCAGCGAGGGGAGACGCAGAAACTAAAATAGACGACGCAATGGAAAACGACACACAAAACAACCGAAAGACATGGAACTCGGGCGAGGGCAAAGAAGTGTCGCGAGATTGAATAGTTGTACATCGGCGACACTTCGCGAGACATTCCCGAAAATAAAGGATAGCTTAGCTGTCATCCACTATGTATTACCCTATATAAAGGGTCGAGTGAGTCTGTAAAAGGGAGAGAGATCTTTTTGGAATTGTTGCGCAAGTCATTAGGAGAGAGAAAGTTTAAGAGTGTTTTACTTGCTAAGTGTAATTCCATCTTCCCTGTGTAGATAACTCATGAAATCAATCAATAAACATTCTCAATTATGCATCTTTCAATGGACTAATTAACCAAAATATAGTGAGGGGTGTAGTGTGGGAAAACCTGCTACTACAGGTATGCCCTTAGATTTTCAGTGGATGGCATCGATTCTTGGCCCTCATAGTGGGAATTTAAGGTTAGCCCGCACGCTCCAAACTTCTTTGCCATGTTGGTCTGTGGGTCACCTGTTTGCTTTCTTTGAGTCAGATGTTCTGGCAGCTGAAATGGGATATGCTGCATCTGAGTCGTACACGAGTGAGTGGTACGTGTGATGGTGGTTGTGCCAGTTGTTGGTGCAATAACTTCCACTTTGCCAAGTGTATCTTTTTCATCCTTTCATCTTCCATCTGTCAAGAAGCGAGACAAGGCATTAGTTGGTTTTGGTCTTAAAGGTTGGGATGTTTAGTCTGTAGGTAATGATGCCCTATGAATTTAAGAAATGAAGAGACGAAGAGAGAGCTAGAAGGGTGGTAGGCAGTAATGGTGTTGTATTGGAAACCGTCGCCACTTAATGTGGTTACACCCTCATATCTGATCCCTTTAAGACGCAATTCTTTCTCTGGTGAGAAGAGAAAGAGACCCCTTCGCTCTGTTTGTCTTCCCTTGTTGTTATTTTCAGAGAAGAAAACAGTTTGAGGCTTCCAATCGTAATGGATGGTGGTGATGAAATTGTTGATCGAAAAGGAAAAGAGAAGTTGCAATAGATTGAAGAAGAGCCCAGCGTGCAGTGGTATCCTCGAGAGTATGGAGTTACAGGGTTGCCTTATGGAATTCCATTTCCTCAAGGTTGTGAATCTCCAGATTTTGAGGCTGATTTTTCTTGGTACTTGGGTGATTTGCAGCACAACATAGAGGTGAAGCTTAAGGTGGTTTTGCAAGAGGATAGACCACCAGGAGCTCTTTTGCATGAATTGGTTATGGATTCTCCTGTAGATCGGCTTCGACACCATTTCAATCAATCTAAACCTGCACCTGTAGAGCGAGATGTCAGTAATCCTTTTGCAGATGTGCATGTTGATGATGGAGTTGGAAGTAGTGCACATAATGCTACTGGGGTTGCACGTATGGAATCCGCTGATGCAAATCCTGTCAATGGTGATCGATATGTAACTGGGATGCCTAAGTCTGCATCGCATCCTCAAATGAGTACAAAGGAGCATTGGGTGTTGTATGCATTTCATCCTAAATACGTGCCTTTTGAAGTGCATGAGGGTGTTGCAGTTGTTGCTGATCGATTCCTCGTCTCTGGTGTTTGTCGAGTTGGGTACCGCCTATGACTCTTGATGCTAAGGAGAGATGGATCGTTCGTCACTTAGCCGGGTCTCGCCAACTCACAGGATGAGCCTATGCGGTTTCCTGTACTTGATGCTCTTTGTCCTGCAACAGGTAGGATTGGTCGTTCCATTTTTGCAGGTGCTAAGTCTTCTGGCAATCCTTCTAGTCAAACAAAGCAAACCGATTCTAGCTCTGAGTTGAGTGCATCGACTTCTTCTCCTGAAAGTTCTGATATCAATCCAACCGAGGTCGATGATGGAAGTAATTCTGAGCATTTTGAAGATCAATCCCCCCCAGCTTAATCGAACAGTAATTACTCCTAGAGTTTATTTGACTCAGAGTCGAACTCGGAGTGTGAGTCAAGGAACCCGGAGTAGGACTCGTAACGCACCTCAGTAAGAAATTGCAAATCCTTTCATCATCTTTTGAATTATTTTGGGTTTCTAATTGGATAAAAGGATTAGGTTGGGATGGGGGTTTGGTTTGAATTTGCGAATTGTGGTCTTTTGGTTTGGATTTATGGTACTTTTGATGATGCTTTTGATGACTGCGTTTTTTTTGGGTTTTTTGAACAATGTTGTGTAATCTTGTATTTGGGTTTATGGAACTGGTAATTGTAGTTGTGGATTGTATGGATGATTTTGTTAGTATTCTGATGTTTAGCCATGCTTGTGTTATGAAGTCTTGTTGAGGTATTTTGATGATTTTGGGCTTGATTTTGAGGGGTATGGGAGATATGTAAGAATATTAGATGAGAAATTTTTGTTTTAATCTTGTAGAAGCTAGTGATGTAAATAGAGATAGCATCAGGGTGTTCTAAGGTTTTGACCTCTAAGTATAGAGAAGAAGATTGCCAGAAGTTTTTGGGTTCTTTGGCTATAGGATCAATCCAGTACCATGGAATAGGATGGAACTTATGGTAGTAAAGCAGATTAACAGGGAGAGAAAGTAACCAAATTTTAAGACAAAAGGGATTTATAGATACCATGTAGATTTGATGCTTGTACTTCTTACTAGGTACCAAACTGGAATGAAGTTTCTTCATCTGTATCCTTTCAGAGCTAGTGTTCGAGTACTGATAGGGTGTAGAATACACCGTATTTAGTATCTAGTAGTTACGCTTTCTTTGCTATTTTTCTTGTGAATTATGTACTTTACGTGTGTTTTTGAGTTATTAGGTACTCTGGAGTCGCACGGAGGAAAAGAAGCGGAAATCATCCAATTTGAGCAAGAAGGACGGAAGCGTCATTTCGTATGCATGTGCTATTGAGAGCACAATAGAGGATGAGGGGTTGTCATTTTCTGGTGGCTCGTATCAGTTCATGGGGTGCCTTAAGTTATCCTGGATATCCCTTATCTTCTACACCTGGGCGGCTATATCCAATCCCATTCTAACAGAGACCTAAAAATTAGAGAACCTTCATTGGTTTTCTTTTTCTTGCTTCACCTGAAATCGAGAATAGAGAGAAAAGGGAATTACGGCAGGTCAATGTTCACAGAGAGAAAATTAGTGAGTTCAGGGTAACGGAAGATCGAGAAGAAGCTAGGGTTCACTGTTTTAGGGTTCAAGTTGAGAAAAGAAATGAGAATCTGCTGGTGAATCGAGAAGAAATTGAGATAAAGAAACATAGGGTTTCAAGCTCAGATCTCAGAAATTAATGGAAGAATTAAGGCAGTGGGTTAATTTGGCAGAGAATTAGAAGGGTTTGTGATGAATTAGAAGATGGGTTCTCACCATTTCGGGTTACAGTGGCTGAGATTTGTGGTTGTTGAATCAAATCGAGAATGAAGAAAGGACAAGAAGAACTGAGTTGAGCCGAGGAATTGAAAGTCTATGAAATGGAGATCGATCCGGTGGTGGCTTAATTGAGACTAACAGTTAGTTGGTGGTATCTGGGACGAAGCTGCCATGGTTGCTGCTGTTATGGAATGGTTTGAGGAAAAGAGCTGTGCCGTTGGTTGCAGGATGGGTGCTTGGCTGTAGCAGCAAGGGACAATGAAGCTGCAGTTCAATGAAGCTGAGCAGGGTTGCTGTAGATGAAGTGAAGGGTATTGGCAAAGTGTTGATGATGAAAGCTTGAGTATTGAGCTCATCCGGCCGGGCCCGAGATGGTGTCAGAATGAGTTTCTCAGAGCAGCCGAGTGCTTGAGAGCTTGTGGCAGTCAGCCAAGAGATGGAGCTACAGATGTTGACAAGCAGCTGTTGAAGCTGCAGAGTGAGCCGCGGATAAGGAGTTATTACAGGCTAGTAATGGAGTTGAACCGAGGCTAGGCTAAGATGCAATGGGAGATGCAGTTGTTGTGTCTAATTCAAGGTGGTGGTTGTCGCACGAAATAGCCGAGTTGAGGCAGATTTGAGGAAACAAGGAGCTGAAGCTGATGCAATGGAGGCCTCAGAGATGATGTTGCTGCCATCAGGTCATGGTAATGGAAGGTGCAAGATGAGATTACAATTGCAGGGTTGGTTATTTTTATTGTGGTTCTGTTGCTATTGAAGTTTAGGGAGCTGTGAAGACTGCAAAGCTGGGACTGGAGATTAGGATGGCTGAGGCAATGAAGCACTGGTGGTATGTGCCTTATGCTGGGGCTGGAATTGTAATTGCAGGGTTGCTGGTGCTCGCAGTTCACAGTGGTTGAACCAGATGGAGAGCATGGAATGAGTGCGTTGCACAAGGAGAGCAGATGTTGCAGGTCTGAGGGCATGTGACGCTGAGGCTAAGTGTGGTGTATGGATATTGGTGCTGGAGTCTGAGTATGGAGAATGGCAGGAGATTTGGGTCAGAATGGCTATGAGCAAGAGCTGCAATGGTTGTGTTTGAGCTGTAGCTGAAAACGGCAGTGACGTTTGACTTGGAGGAAATGGAGCTGAAGCTGCTACTGGTGCAGTGAGAAATACATGGCAGTGGCTTGTTTCTGAGATGGTTAAGTTGGAATTGTGTGAAATGCCACTGAGTCTTGGATAAATGCCCGAAATGATGTGTGTGTGTTTGTCCTGGCCGAGTTGCAGCGGTCGTGAAAAGCTTGAGTTATGTGAAGTGTGCAAATGTTGGTGGTGAATCGATGAATTGCCGCTGATAGCAAGGAAATGGGGAAACCGGTTAGTCGCAGTGGTATGAATTGAAGGCATGAATATGTAGTCAGCAGGGGTTTGCAAAAGCGTAATGAATAGCCATCATGGCCGGAAGTGCAATCGGCGATGCACAAACATGGTGCACAGACTTAGGCTGTGCAATTGGCCAAAGCCACTCGGCCCATCCAACAGTAAGATGATGATCCGTGACCGACTCATCCGACTCCTGGCCGGATTGACCCTGGTTTGACCTCAAATGAGCTGACCTGATTGACCCGACCGATCCGACCCGCTGGACCTATGGACCGGCTTGACTTTGCCTGTCACCCGAGCTACTTTCCTCGACGACCTTCCCGCCATAATCCCGATTTTCCTATTGACGGTTTTGGACATAATTTTCTACATGGGTTTTCTCACACATGGGCTTGGAGGACTTCTATCTAGTGGACTTTTGAAGATTAGACCTAGTTTTGGAAGGGAGGAGAAGCTATAAAAAGAGGAATTCTATATCTATTATGATTATCTTTTATCTTATCTTTTTGCCTCTACTTTGTTTTCTAGGGTTTAGAACCATGAAGTAATTTCTCTTTCTTCTTGTTATGAACTTCTATGCCATGAGTAACTAAGTTTTTATTATTGGTTGAAGATGTAGTTGGATTTTGCAACCAAGTTATGATTTTTATGAATTAGTTTTCTCTCAATATTATCGTTTGATTTCTACGGGTTATAATAATTGCATGATTGATGTATTGCAATATGATTGAATGTTTGTTTAGTTAAGTCTAGAATTGATTGAACTCACATCCATATCTATAGCTATTTTAGGGTTTTTCATCAAGCGATAACCTTGAATACGAGTAGCATGATATGATTCTAGGTTGTAGTGATACATCCTTGTAGTCATATGTAGAAATTGACCTTTGTCCGAATTGTTTGCGCAATGTATTACAATTGCATTAATTAGCTTATTTATGAAACTTAATGCTCCTAGGAATTGAACTTAATTAGCGCAAGGCGTTAGGTTATTCTTTAGGTAGAATTCACTTACGCAGCTCTAATGTGTGTGTTGATGACTTAGGAAATTACGGAGTATTCTTGCAATAAGGTATTCTATGGCTTTTGATGATAGCGAGATTAAATACGAATTCTATTCATATATTCATAAACTTGTTTACAATTGAAGATGAAACCTTTATCCAATATTTCACATCCTTTATCCAATATTTTCACCTCATTGATTTGCGTGTTTACTTTTATTTGTTTTGCTTTTATTTATTTCCGTTTAAATCAGAAAATCCTCGGTGTTTTATATAGGAAACCATAACATATTGACAACCTAGACCTCTCTGTGGGATCGATCCTTTCTTGCCCTTGCTTCATTATATATTTTGAGTAGTAAGAAAGTGTAATTTATATTTGTGTCGGCTGACAACCGGTCAAATTTTGGCGCCGCTGCCGGGGAGGTAGCGGTTGTCAATTGTTTTTGGTTTCTTATTTTTGTTTTCAGTTTTGTTTTACTTTTTCTTATTCTTTGGTTCTTAACCGAGTTTTGAGAATCTCGTTTCAGGTACTGATTTCTATGGACGGAGCATATTGGAGCAATCAATACGGATTTCAACCTCAACAACATGAAAACTATCATCCTTATGGGGAATACAATCAAAACCAATCCTTTGGTTATAGTCAAGATTCCACGTACCCTTTTAGTTGTTCTCATACATTCCAACCTTCTTACGGTGGGTATGTAAGTGAGCAACCACAAGGAGGGGAGACTAGTTTTACTCCTATTAATTTTTCCTCTAGTTTGGTAGATGAAATGCAACAATTTATGGACAAAGATGGAGTCAGTTTGTGGACAACCCAAATATGGAACCAATTTCATCGACCGAATGTGCTCATAGTATGTTTGGCCCAATTTCGATCGTAGTTATGATCATCCACCCATTCAAAGGGAATATAATTGGCCTAGCAATCCGAAGTAAGTAATTCTACTTTTTCTTTGTCGAATGAGTTTTACAAACAAATGGAACACTATATTCAGAATTTGGATGGAACACTCCAAGAGCTTCAAAGAGGTGTTTCCACTTTAAGACAAGGCATTGAAGAATACAAGGAGGAAATGAATAATTATGTTGAAAAAGGCGAACCTTTGGGGACTTTTGTTGATATTTGTGTAGTTAACTCAACTCTTGATCGTAATAATGATCATTTTCCTATTCAAAAGGATGAGTTAGAGATTAGCAACACTAAATTCAACGACGAACAATCTTATGATAGTGATGATTATTATGAAAATACATTGCCTAAACCAATTCATGGTGACATCCCCGAGGAGTTTACAATGGAGTCTTTTTGCGATCAAGGTGAAGACGAAGAGGAATATGTTGACACTTGTGTAGATTACTCAAGCATTGATCTTTATAATGATCAAGAACCTATTCAAAAGGTAGAGCTTGAGGATGACGCAAGGAGTGTTCTAAAGAAATTCCTTATGGACAATATTGCATCCGCAAAAGAGTATGTGCCTTACAACAAGGAGGAATGTGTTGAGAATGAGAACGTTTTGACTAATATTGTGGAAGACCCAATTGAGCTTGCAAATGATTATAATGATGATGTTTATGTCGATACTTTAGTTAAGGCAGAAACGGACGAAGAATGGTTGCAAGGTTTGATAGAGGACCACGATATACATGAGGTGAATTATTCACTTGAATTTTTCAGGGATGAAGAGGATTCCGTGATACAAGAGATTGTGCAAGGTTTATCTAACCCTTTGCCTATTATTTCTTCTCCTTTACCTCTTATTGGTTTGAATGTATGTGCTTCGGGAGTATTGTTGAATGACTTTATTTCTTGTTTTCCGCCATTAGAGAAACTTGATTCTCATACTATGCAGGTTATGGAACAAGAAACCGTGAATGTACCCGACTTCTATATTCTTTATACACTTCCAAGTGTGGACAAGAATAAGTGTGGGGGAAGCTTTTATCGGTTCATAGCTTCACTTTTGCGTTCTATTACTAATATTTGTGTGAAGCTAGTGTTTGCAAAACAGGTTCTATGGAAGGATCCTCAACTTTTCAGATTGTTGGTATATGGACGATAACAAAAGAGTCGGGCTGACGACTTTAAACCAAGCGCTAAATGGGAGGCAACCCATAGGTTTTGTATTTTAGTCCCTTTTATTATTTATTTTTATAGTTTTCATATCATATTTGCATCCCCATGTTTAATTTCATTGCGTCCGGAATCTATCTTAGAAGAGAATTATGATGAATACCTTTTCGTCAGAAAAATTCAGACTGCGCGTAGTTCAGTCCAGAGACCATAACTGTCAGACCGTTTATCGAAACACTGTGCCCTTTTGACATTTTGTAGAAAACACGTAGATGAACAACTTTTGTGAAATGGAGTTTTTCCAAATTCCTTACCAATTTGTACAGTTTTTGCGTTTTATCTGCTGTTAGGTCAGAATTCAGAATTTTCGGTTTTACACATTGAGGACAATGTGAAGTTTAAGTGTGGGGGAGTCTTTTTCATATAGAGTTTTTAGCCTTTTTGAGTCAAAATTTTCAATTTTTTTGTAAATAGTGAATAAAAAACTCCAACTTGTGGTTAGTTTAGAGTCACATAGTATACATGTCGCTAAGATTACATCGAGAATCTCATAAGAGTGACTGAACTTAGAGATGATAGAAAACATGATCGGGTTTCTTACTTGTATGAGAGTTAAAGTTGGATTTAACCATGCCAGTGGCAAATAAGGTGCAGACTGAATTCGGTATTAGAGTAGTGATCCCCTATAGTGGAGACTACCCATGTTACATAATGTGAGGCACCGACCTTCAATTCTTTGTACCTGTCTAAATTTGTGCTTTTAGAGTGTGTGTCACCGTACGTAAATTCCGGGCAGAATGGTGAGCTGTCCAACTTCCCACCATAGAAGCACTATTTTGATCTCTTGAGTGCTATTTTTATCAACCATGTTGGTGACATCGAATTGCTAACTTACATACCACTTGTAATCTTGTTCGCAGTTAACACCATCCACCTTATCTCTCTCTACACCAACAGGTCCATAGAAACACCATCATCATCAACAAGAGGAGAATCACAAATTTGAAGGAAAGTTGAACACGTTCGAGGTTTACAAGCAACAATACAAAAAAGAGTGAAAATTATCAAGATGAGAGTTCGAGAAGTTTATGATATCGAGACATACAAGTTGTGAAGAATCAAGCGGTACAACACTTATACCATGGCCTTTGTACTTACATTTTTATTGTTTTTTGTATTTTATTTTTCTCTTGTCTTCAAAAAAAAAAAAAAAAAAAAATTAAAATTAAAAAAAAAAAAAATAAAAAAAAAAAGAAAAAAAAAAAAAAAGACAAGAGAAAATTTTTAGGTTTGTTAATAGTTTTTATTATTTTGTTTTATTTTTATTTTGTATTTGTTTTATCTCTTAAGTAAAAAAAAAAAAAAAAAAAAAAAAAAAAAAAAAAAAAAAAAAGAAAAAAAAAAAGAAAAAAAAAAGAAGAAAAAAGGAAAAAATTTATATTTTGGGTTTGTATAGTTCGTTTTTATTTTTGTATTCTTTCAATAAAGCCTATGGAAAGAAGGAATATCTATAATGAAGTTTCAAGCGACAAGGAATTTGAGAAAAAAAATCATATTGTCAAGATTCTACGAAGTTCAAGAGTTATCATCAAGAGTTGAAGACCGAAGACGAAGATGAGGACACCGATAGAAGACCGAAGACGTTTCTATGGATGCCGTGAGAGTGGTGCTAGCTGCACGCCGAACGGATAACGAGGTAAGTAAGCATATTCCCACCTTCGTTAAGTGGTTGATTTCCTTTCGTAGAGATCGTCGAAAAAATGGGTTTTCAAAAATATATAAAAGATGTGGGTTTTGAAAATACTTCGAGGGTTTTGCCTTCCTACCATTCAACGTGTCGCAGATTCTCTCTTCATTCCTACCTGGACACATGTGTGACCCATAAAGAGCTGTTTATTATTGAGAGCAACTTCATAAAACCCTTTCTTGTGAGGCAGAGTTGAGACTTTCGATCACTCCGAACCCGAATTTTTGTCGAGAAGGGATGGTTATCTCTCTCTCAACTTTTAAGAATGAGATTGTGTTCATTTATGTATCTAACTTCTTATGACTAGTGTGCAGAATCTCTATGTCTTCTTAGCGCTTGGATACTATCATTTCGGAGAACTATTAAGTTGGAAAAGTAGGTTTTGTGGGTATATCTCTAGTAAACCCTCACGAGACTATAACTCGTCCACTAGGGACACCTAGTGGTTTAAAGGCTTGTTATTTATGCTAAAAGTGACCGTAGCCTCGACGACACCGAGTTGTATGTATCTTTTTTGAATTGTTTTGTTTGATTTGCTCGAGGACTAGCAAAGTCTAAGTGTGGGGGAATTTGATAGGGTGTAGAATACACCGTATTTACTATCTAGTAGTTACGCTTTCTTTGATATTTTTCTTGTGAATTATGTACTTTACGTGTGTTTTTGAGTTATTAGGTACTCTGGAGTCGCACGGAGGAAAAAAAGCGGAAATCATTCAATTTGAGCAAGAAGGACGGAAGCGTCATTTCGTATGCATGTGCTATTGAGAGCACAATAGAGGATGAGGGGTTGTCATTTTCTGGTGGCTCGTATCAGTTCATGGGGTGCCTTAAGTCATCCTGGATATCCCTTATCTTCTACACCTGGGCGGCTATATCCATTCCCATTCTAACAGAGACCTAAAAATTAGAGAACCTTCATTGGTTTTCTTTTTCTTGCTTCACCTGAAATCGAGAATAGAGAGAAAAGGGAATTACGGCAGGTCAATGTTCACAGAGAGAAAATTAGTGAGTTCATGGTAACGGAAGATCGAGAAGAAGCTAGGGTTCACTGTTTTAGGGTTCAAGTTGAGAAAAGAAATGAGAATCTGCTGGTGAATCGAGAAGAAATTGAGATAAAGAAACATAGGGTTTCAAGCTCAGATCTCAGAAATTAATGGAAGAATTAAGGCAGTGGGTTAATTTGGCAGAGAATTAGAAGGGTTTGTGATGAATTAGAAGATGGGTTCTCACCATTTCGGGTTACAGTGGCTGAGATTTGTGGTTGTTGAATCAAATCGAGAATGAAGAAAGGACAGTGAAGAACTGGAGTTGAGCTGAGGAATTGAAAGTCTATGAAATGGAGATCGATCTGGTGGTGGCTTAATTGAGACTAACAGTTAGTTGGTGGTATCTGGGACGAAGCTGCCATGGTTGCTGCTGTTATGGAATGGTTTGAGGAAAAGAGCTGTGTCGTTGGTTGCAGGATGGGTGCTTGGCTGTAGCAGCAAGGGACAATGAAGCTGCAGTTCAATGAAGCTGAGCAGGGTTGCTGTAGATGAAGTGAAGGGTGTTGGCAGTGTTGATGATGAAAGCTTGAGTATTGAGCTCATCCGGTCGGCCCGAGATGGTGTCAGAATGAGTTTATGTAGCAGCCGAGTGCTTGAGAGCTTGTGGCAGTCAGCCAAGAGATGGAGCTACAGATGTTGACAAGCAGCTGTTGAAGCTGCAGAGTGAGCCGCGGATAAGGAGTTATTACAGGCTAGTAATGGAGTTGAACCGAGGCTAGGCTAAGATGCAATGGGAGATGCAGTTGTTGTGTCTAATTCAAGGTGGTGGTTGTCGCACGAAATAGCCGAGTTGAGGCAGATTTGAGGAAACAAGGAGCTGAAGCTGATGCAATGGAGGCCTCAGAGATGATGTTGCTGCCATCAGGTCATGGTAATGGAAGGTGCAAGATGAGATTACAATTGCAGGGTTGGTTGTTTTGATTGTGGTTCTGTTGCTATTGAAGTTTAGGGAGCTGTGAAGACTGCAAAGCTGGGACTGGAGATTAGGATGGCTGAGGCAATGAAGCACTGGTGGTATGTGCCTTATGCTGGGGCTGGAATTGTAATTGCAGGGTTGCTTTGTGCTCTCGCAGCTTCACAAAGTGGTTGAACCAGATGGAGAGCATGGAATGAGTGCGCTGCACAAGGAGAGCAGATGTTGCAGGTCTGAGGGCATGTGACGCTGAGGCTAAGTGTGGTGTATGGCTATTGGTGCTGGAGTCTGAGTATGGAGAATGGCAGGAGATTTGGGTCAGAATGGCTGTGAGCAAGAGCTGCAATTGTTGTGTTTGAGCTGTAGCTGAAAACGGCAGTGACGTTTGACTTGGAGGAAATGGAGTTGAAGCTGCTACTGGTGCAGTGAGAAATACATGGCAGTGGCTTGTTTCTGAGATGGTTAAGTTGGAATTGTGTGAAATGCCACTGAGTGCTGGATAAATGCCTGAAATGATGTGTGTGTGTTTGTCTGGCTGAGTTGCAGGCGAAGCTGTGAAAAGCTTGAGTTGTGAAGTGTGCAGCTGTTGGTGGTGAATCAGATGAATTGCCGCTGTTGATAGCAAGGAAATGGGGAAACTGGTTAGTCGCAGGTGGTATGAATTGAAGGCATGAATATGTAGTCATAGGGGTTTTGCGGTGTGCGGAATGAATAGCCATCATGGCTGGAAGTGCACTGGCGATGCACAAACATGGTGCAGCAGACTTAGGCCTGTGCAATTGGCCAAAGCCACTCAAATTTATCCACCGAGTAAGATGATGATCCGACTCGACTCATCCGACTCGGCCGCTGATTGACCCGGTTTGACTCGGTGAGCTGACCCAGTTGACCCGAGCGATCCGACCCGTTGACCGGACCTTTGACTTTGCCTGGTCACCCGAGCTACTTTCCCACGACCTTTCCCCAAGTTCCGCCATAATCCCGCTTTTCCTAATGACGTTTTTTGGACATAATTTTCTACATGGGTTTTCTCACACATGGGCTTGGAGGACTTCTATCTAGTGGACTTTTGAAGATTAGACCTAGTTTTGGAAGGGAGGAGAAGCTATAAAAAGAGGAATTCTATATCTATTATGATTATCTTTTATCTTATCTTTTTGCCTCTACTTTGTTTTCTAGGGTTTAGAACCATGAAGTAATTTCTCTTTCTTCTTGTTATGAACTTCTATGCCATGAGTAACTAAGTTTTTATTATTGGTTGAAGATGTAGTTGGATTTTGCAACCAAGTTATGATTTTTATGAATTAGTTTTCTCTCAATATTATCGTTTGATTTCTACGGGTTATAATAATTGCATGATTGATGTATTGCAATATGATTGAATGTTTGTTTAGTTAAGTCTAGAATTGATTGAACTCACATCCATATCTATAGCTATTTTAGGGTTTTTCATCAAGCGATAACCTTGAATACGAGTAGCATGATATGATTCTAGGTTGTAGTGATACATCCTTGTAGTCATATGTAGAAATTGACCTTTGTCCGAATTGTTTGCGCAATGTATTACAATTGCATTGATTAGCCTATTTCTGAAACTTAATGCTCCTAGGAATTGAACTTAATTAGCGCAAGGCGTTAGGTTATTCTTTAGGTAGAATTCACTTACGCAGCTCTAATGTGTGTGTTGATGACTTAGGAAATTACGGAGTATTCTTGCAATAAGGTATTCTATGGCTTTTGATGATAGCGAGATTAAATACGAATTCTATTCATATATTCATAAACTTGTTTACAATTGAAGATGAAACCTTTATCCAATATTTCACATCCTTTATCCAATATTTTCACCTCATTGATTTGCGTGTTTACTTTTATTTGTTTTGCTTTTATTTATTTCCGTTTAAATCAGAAAATCCTCGGTGTTTTATATAGGAAACCATAACATATTGACAACCTAGACCTCTCTGTGGGATCGATCCTTTCTTGCCCTTGCTTCATTATATATTTTGTGTAGTAAGAAAGTGTAATTTATATTTGTGTCGGCTGACAACCGATCAAGTACACAGTGCTTTGTAAGTACTTTGAGTTAGTACTAGGAATCCTGATATTTTCTAATTCAGAGATTTGAATGCCGGAATCAAAGAATCTGCATGAAACGATGAATCTGCAGGAGTTTAGAATTTGTTTACCAGAGCTCAATATGATGTCTGTCTTCCTTTTTGATTCCGAGCAGGGGATTGTGATTGTGATTTGGGTATCCTTAGTGATGATTATGATTTGGGTAGTATGTGTGTTACTTGTGATTCTTGTGATGATTGCGATTTGGGTTGCCATTGAAGTTAATGAAGAAGATGAATTCAGATGAAGCTGTTCATAATCAGAGTTCCGGTGAGAGGAAACCGGCCAAAAGAGACCGTTGGGGGAAAAGACAGAGTTGCAACGATAAGAAGAGCCCGTCTCAGGTAAGATTAGGGAGAGAGGAGAGAGGGGAGAGGGGAGAGCTCATTTTACCAAATAGGACCATCATCACCCGTTATCTGTTGTTGAATCGGTATAAAAGTAGAAAAAGAAGGTGTTAATAAAAAAGTCCTTGTAAAGGAAACATAAAAACCTGGAAGGATCATTTTAATCTAGTTAAATTAAAGTAGAGGACTAATTTGCAATAATATCACTGACACGGCTGTACATTCATCTCAATGTCTGAAAAAATTTGCATATTATCATCCAACGGTTTTAAACCCGCTTGCTTATTGAGCTGCCCCGTGCAGCTGCGCGGGATAGCACTGCTCTAAATGTACAAGAGGTGCCATGAAAATATTGACAAGTGATGATGGGCGTTTCTAGTGATTAATGCTGCCTGAACAAAAAATTTGTCTGTACAGTTGTGGTAGGGGAAATGTCAATAGTTAATGGTAAAAATTAGGATGTGTGGAAAATTTCAAACTCAAACAGCTGGGTCAAGTCCCAATAGCTTAAGCAATCTCTACTACGGACCCACCTATATTTGAATCTTTATCATCGAAACATAAGACACATGGAATTTCCTCTTGTCCTGATAACTTGTTGATTGCAGTCTTTCAGTTCTGCAAACAGTTCCATTTTAGCGAAGATAAAGATTCTCAGGCTTCACACATCCAGCGCAGTGAAAATTGTTGCACATTTGCCACTCAGTGTGCTCAGGCTTCCATCTCTCTGAACATGCATCTCCAAAGAACATATTGGAGTTCTTCATTCCTTGTCGGAGCTTGTAGGTTCGGCAGAGCAACTGCAGTTTTGCTTAACCAGATTTTGTTTCACATTTGAAATAAGATTTATTGCAAGAGTACAAGCAACATTATGCAAATTTAACTAAATGCGCACACTAGAAACAGTATACTACTCTCAAGTCATACACCAGAAAAAAATAAACGTAATTAACCAGACCACATAAAATCAGACTTAACAATATAAAATTTATTGTTGGAGAGTTCCTTCGACTCGATCCTGCATCCATTATTTATTACAGCCCGCACTTCAAACAGCAAAATACCACGTACTTTACGAGAGAACCACGGGAACCTTAAATCCTTACTCTAGAACTGAAACATAGAGAAGTAGTTAACTCGTGTCCATATCCAATCTGGAGGCTGTTTGGGTGTAACAGCAGTAGATCTGAATTGCTTATTCAAACTGGATACCAGTTATCGCTTTACATTGTGTTATGTAACACACTGAAAGGCACTTTTTAAGCATACTGTTTGCCCAAATTTTCCAATCACCTACATGCTAACTCTCAGTGTCTTACTAAACACCCATTTTGGGTAAAGTGGGACCAAGAACTGTACAACTAAACATCCTATTTTGGACTCCCACTTAGGACCGGAAAAGGGTTTTCATGTAAAAAGGACCTGACATGTACTCCTCGAGCAGTTGCTTATCAGGAGCGAAAGTTTAGGTAGCTAGTTAACCTAGGATCACTATACTCCACCACGCTTCCAAAGTTTATAGTCCATTGAACCGACAGTGGGCTACTACTAACCCTTCCAAAGGCATCTTAATCCAGCCAATGGTTTCCTTTCCAAGACACAAACCTTGGACGTGGGGTCGGCTTTGATACCATTTCAAGTACCCGACCACATCCCAAAAGCAATTGCTCATACGAGGAGGATGTCGTAGTATCTACTAACCTAGGTTCATAACAACAGAGTAGTGTGAAAAAGAGATTTCATGAGGCAACAACATACAGGTCAACAAGTTGTAAGCAGCTCAACATGAGAGATGGTTTTGATTGCTGTCCATAGCAATATCTCCTGCATCCGTGTCTCCTGCTTCTGTGTCTCCATCATATGAGGATAGCGCATTTCTCTGCACCAGTAACAAAAATCAGCAACTAAGTCAAAACTCCATGAAGAACCATCATCATATAGGCTTCTGAATGATTGGAAGACGTCGGCTTTAATGAAATTTTGGTTGAACATGATATTCAATTTTTTTTATCACCTAGATTCTTCAGACAAACCAATGAGTCTTTGTGATGGTGAAGGGATTATTCACAAAAAGGTTCTCACTTGGCACACAATAAACATGACAACTTTGAATACCTCAGTCTTGGTAAGCCTTTAGAATCTCAAAACCTCCTTAATTTTTTTAGGAAAATCTTGACGTTTGTAAAAGGAAGAAAAATAGATGTGTATAGTTCCAAGACTTAAAGCACTTTATAATTAACCAAGTTTTTTATGAAAGCTTGCGGTGTTTTTCCCCCAAGTAAAACTACAAGATATCATTTTTTTAAGTATTTCATCCTGCAGAGGCCAATCTGGACATATTAGTAAGGAACAAATCAAGTATATATATTTGGTTCTTTGGACATATATCATAACATCAAACTAGAGATCTTGAACATCTATGTGTAACTGTACAAACCAGAAAATTGATTTAGACTTTCAGGGACTGTACATACACCTAGTAGCAAATCAAAACTTACCATGGTCCCAAATTCAGGGTTAGAAAGGTTGAGTGTAAGGTTTCTCATCAACAGCAAGACCTGCAGAAGTCAATCAAAAGATTTATGAGCATAAATGGAAGAACAACTTAAATTTTGCAACCAACAACCGCTGCTTCCAAAATCCGACTATATCAGTTATAAGTAAAGAGATTTATAGACATTAATCAGGAAATACTTAAACCTGCCCATTCCTTGGGATATTAGAGTGCAACATGCAACATTATCAATATCACTAAGTTTTACAAGTTGTTTGGTCAATTTAACAAAAATGGTGCTAGAATTTAGTCACCCCTTCAGCTTTTAAATTTCAGTTATTAATCATTTGAGAGCTAATCTATGTATAGCTGGCATATCAAAAAAAAACTCACGGTTTCAAAATTAATGGGATCCATGTCCTTGAGCTTCTGCATATGACCATTAGTGTCTGGATCAAACACGCTCCCAATGAAGCCATAAACTTCAGCGAAGTCCGGTATAACTGCAAATTATGCAGGATTAGGATAGGCAACTAAGCATGGCATGGTAAAGTTTTTCTTTTTCCTTGTGATATCTATGATAAATACGTATACAAAGGATAAAATGAGAACACACTGGAGAAGCAGAAATTAACAATTTCAATTTCTCGTATATCATTAGAACACAAAGAGAAGATTGTAAAGAAAATAACTATTATATAGGTACTTAAGAAGATATCCAGTGAAATAGTTTTAAGAAGTTAATGCCACAACCCACTATATCTGATATGATTCAATGCCTCATAAAATGCACATGTTATAAGAAGTTAAGAATACTAGAATCTACTATGCAGCAGTCAATTTTGTTCAGCTGCTAAAGATGGGTACTCTAGAGTAGAGAACTTTGTTTACCCTGCTTTTGAATGTCGGGAATCCTACTTGAGCTTCCCATGACACTAATGCCGCTGCTGCCAATACTTACTACCTCCTTCAATCCAATATCATCTGAATCAAGGGAGTAAGGATACTGTAAGACTGGATATTATCCTCTAGAAGAATATACCATTTATAGATAAGTTCTGCACTATCAACTCTAACTTCTAGGTGCATACCTCCATCTCCGTGAATAACAGTATAATCATCGGGAGAGAGCTCATTTTCATTGAATGCTGAGCTTAAAATAACAGATGTCTCATCCCATATGGAATTTCCTGCTGCAAAGCTACTCAAAATAGAAGGATAATCCTCGGATCCTTGCAATGGTTCGAAAGCTGTCAATCATTCCAATGTCACATGTTAGGATCTAACTGGTCGCGAAATCAGGAACCTACGACATTGTTACTAAGACTGACAAACCATTTCTTGATGCCTTATGGGGATAGGGATGAACAGCTTTGCGCTTGGGACGAGGAGGAGGAACATGGGCTATTGTACCATTCTTTTGAACCTTCAAAAAGTACTTTTGTGCATGACTCCTAATCTGTAAGCATAAATGTCAGTAACAATAGAACACCACCACAAATTTGTGATTGTGTATACTATAATGGGCTAAATATCAAATCTGGGTAATCAAAAAACAAAAACGAAAATCAAATGTGGTCTAGGTGAACGATATCCATGTACTATTAAATTGTTAGTCCAACAACTTCGCATGAGCCCGTGCTAAACAAGGGGGAACTATTCTAAACGAGTGCATTGTCCAATGTATGTTGGTCTCAAGGGGTCCTACATATGGCCCAGATTATCTTGTGGATTCACTTCTTAGTCCAATAACTGGATTCAAGTGTATTTGTTAGTAAAAGTCTATTCCAGACAATCAAACAGTAACTCTAAGTCAGTACATACAGTCTAAGTTTGATGTACCTACAAAATCAAATGTGTACACACAAAACTCCAAACAATTTCATGATAACTATATGTGCACTCTGTATAATTTTTGCTAGTTTATCTGTGATAAGATGTCAATGACTGAATTTGCCTAAAGAGCTAAAAACTCAAACAACTGTTGCTTCCTGTCTACTGCGCTCGTATGTGCCAATCAAGTAGCAGTTGAGCTACTAAGCACAAGGGTACATGTAGCATTTTGGTGGCAAACCTTATGAAAGACCAGCAGATTTTAACAAATGGCATTACCAATTTACCATTGCAAGGGATCAACCAAATTTGCTATCTACGCCTACGCGGCAATCAACTCTGGGTTGTGCTCCAAAGCACGAGGTGATTCGTGGCATTATCACAAGTCTTACAAAATTCTAGCCGTCCACCTAAATGGGAGATGAGATGGTAGATAAAAATGATAGGTAGTCGTGGCATTATCACTACTCGAAATAATATAACTCACTTGGTGAAATTTAATACCACGGCCTATAACTTGGAAACCATAATTTTAATACTGCTCATATAAATGGTCTTCCGGGAACTCCCCAACTTCTAACACAGTATGATCATAAGCTCAGTGAAAATAATCATAGTGAAAGCAATACCTGAATCACTGTCTTAGAACCAACATAGTCCTCGATTTTCTTCCAGTCTCGATCAAATCTTTATGTACCATTTAACAAATCAGAAGTCGGTAAGTTTCAAAAAAATTCAAAAAAAAAAAAAGTTAAACACCAATTATAGAAAAAAAGAAAAAAAAAAAAGAAGAAGAAGAAGAAGAAGAAATGGCTATGTAGTAATAAAGGTAAAGAACTTACAGTTGAAGAGCTTCAAGAAACTTATCATGTTCTTCATCAGTCCAACTTTCTCTAGATTTAGACTAGTGACTACTGCCTACCTGGACCTAGACCCACAATGACTAAAATTAGCCGCTACAGTTGAAGATGGGCTTTTAGTAGTTAGGTGTGTGTATAGCTGGTCGCAATCTACTCTTTTAGCTAGATGGCAGTTTTTCTTTGCTTGTGTCCGTTTATAAAAGCTGAAGCTACAACACTTACTCACTCTCTTTCACCGTTAGGTGGCATTGATAAAGTGAGATGAGATGGTGGGGAAACAAGAAAGCTTATTTGTGTGTGTTATGTGAGGTGGTGGATAAATTTGGGGGATAAGTTGGGGGACAGAAAGCATTTTCAGATAAAAGCAAGGGCCAAAGCCTATGGGAAGAAGGGGTCATTTTTTTTCCCAGCCAAATAGTTGGGCACAAAATTGGCTAAGAGGAGTGACTCTCATAGACTATTCTTTTTTCTAATAAGAAAGGGAAAAAATAATATTAGAATTGAATACATCTTTCTGGGTAGAATCTCCACCAGATGGACAACGTTCTTTGCTCTTCCCTCGCCATTCAAATTACTAGCATGTTTAGCTAATTCATGAGCTTCAAATTACTAACATGTTTAGCTAATTCATGAGCTACATTGTTGTTATCCCTTGGTGTAAAAGTACACTTCCATGAATGAAATTCGAACGTAAGTTGGAATAGTCTTCGATAATATTTTGCTAGTCCGCTCACGATCATCGCTTGTATTGGACAACATCACATTCCTTTGTTTTGACTTGTACCATTACGAATAATTAGACCTAGACCTTGTTTATGAGTAATATTATCAAAAGCAACATTGAGATTCAATTTCGTAAATGGAAAAACATGTCTACTACATCCTTCTTGTTGATGGTATGACTATTAATATCCAATGAGTATTAGTCATCACCAACAATACCGACTTTAGTCATATGAACCACTCCGAGATACTGATTAATTCATATTCAAAACCAAAAATTCTAAGGGGCGCCTTGATTTCTAAATTCTCCGTTATTACTAGGTTCTATCTCATTTTATCGAACCTTTAAATAGAATTCTAACGATAATAATGTCTTTAATCGTATCATGTTCTTCATCATCCTCCAAGCAAGTTTACAAAGTAGAGATTTTTTTCATAATACTAGTGGTATTGATGTTCATGCCTCCCCCTCGCATTCCAACTTTTAATGAGAAACGAGTTCTCTAGATTTAGTAGCCATTACATCCCCTCGCCTTGTGACATGTTTGATGTCTAGAGTATTTTGGTAGAAAACACTACCTAGTCGCGACTTGCATAGTAAAATATATATGATATGAAGCAAGATACACCACAACTAATGAAAAGTGGAGCAAGTTTCATTATGGTAGTTGGGCTTTGGGCCCACTATTATGACATGTGAGAAGTGGTCATGAATATATTATTATTCCAGCAACGAATCATATATCGTGTGTCTTGTTTGTAAAACATAAATATTTCGACCAATCATGCTCCCCATAAATGACAAGTCAATTCGTATGAATGGCACTTGCCATGAGTTATTAATCAAAAAATAGCATATGGTGCTTTTAGGTTAAACAAATAATTAAATTATCAAAAGTATGCCACCTAAGGCTTTTATTAAGAATAACAAATAGTATTATTTACACATGATTGGTAGGGAGTCGGGCGACAATCTGTGCGCCGACGCCCTTCTGGATAGCCAAACCTACCCTATGGAAAAGCAAACCACCTACTTTGTTGTTAGCATCATAGTTGGTCAAACAGTTCTTCAACCTCTTAAGCAGTATAATTAGGTCTTCTCCAAGCTCACCTAAGGTAGAAAAAGCTAAGGCACAAAACTGATACCCATGAGATGCACACTTGTCCAAATATTTGTTGTGTTTACGAGTAACATCCATAGCGATAGCATGACCTGGGACGAAGTCAAGCTTCCCACCTCCCGAGAAGGGTGAGACTCCGTGACGTCAAAGCATGTATTCTCGACCGTTTATCTAATTGTATATTAGGATGTCTCGCACCCAGAGCAACGCCACAGGGAACTTCGTTTCCGCCGCAACCCCCGATTAACAATGTCCATGATAATATCTCGACAGTTCCGGATTACATTGCCATGAACGTGTCATGTGCTGTCAAAACTTGAGCCAAAATGGAGTCCAAAGATAACATTTTGCGTCTTTGTGTGTTTGAATTTGGGAAGCCAGTAGCAATATTGGCTGCATTGTATAAACACCAAAATCTCCATATTTAAATATTATTAAATTATTTAAATATTTAAATAATATTATTAAATTACTTATGAGATCGATATTCATAAAATATCGTCAAACGAAAGCACAGCTTTATTTTGTATATACTTGATAATTCTTGTTTAGTTTTGCGCTTTTATGAAATAAAGCTCGATGGACAAGATACTAATTCAAAATTGCAAAAGACACGCGTTTTTCAAAACCAATCAAGTCGCTAAAGAATGGTAAAGTGGGCAGATATTTGGAGCAAATGGGTCGGGGTGCAAATTTTTCATACTATAAAGCTCATGTGAAATTAGGGCATTTTGAAACTGAACCAAAACCGCACCGAACCAACATCCAACAATGTACCACATAAACCGACCGAGCCAACCGTTCTCAATAAGATCCTAGCGGTCCACCATTATGTATATATAATACATATACCTACCTAACCCTAGAAACAAAACTAGAGTCTTTTTTCTTCTTCTCATGGCAAAATGGACGCCACCACTAATTGCTACAAGATCTCACTTCCACCAACACCACCATAGTCACCTTTTCTTCCTTCTCTTCTTTCTTCTTCCTCATCTTCTTAGATGACAAACCAATAGCACCCAACCTAGGGGTTCGATTCTATTGTTGATGCAAAATCAGATGAACTCAAAGAATAAAAAGCCCTCTGTACAAGATCATTTTATTACTCAATCTTTTTTATGGGAATGAATCTGCTTGTTGTTCTTTTGTGATATTATTTTGTTGTTTAATTGATTAGATTTCGAGATCGAAATTGCTAACAACGAAGATTATCTATGCAATTAAGTTTGGGTTTTTATTGCATCCGTTAATTTATGTTTCATCTGCAATTCTACCAAAACTAATAATGAGTTCCAAATTTAGTTTTTGATACTTTAAAAAACCGGCCAAATATGCCCTTTTGACCTTTTCTTCTTCTGGGAGCACGATTTCTTTTTCTTCTTTGTTGAGGCATGATATTTTAAGTGTGACGCACACTCCCATTGGTTTGTGAGATGTTGGTGACTAAAACAAGGAAACCTCTTCTCCCACCACCATCATCACACCCAAAGCACAGCTTGGGCAGCAAATTTTTCTCTTTTTGTACGTTCTCAATACAAAACTGGATCTCCAGTTTCAAATAAAAACTCGGGACGAAAACCCCAAGTCAAATAATAATGAGTAAATTTAGTTTTGGTACTTTAAAAAGCCAAATATGCCCTTTTGAACAATTTTATTCTCCCACTCGTTAATATTTCATTTCTTCTTTCTTCTCCCCACCACCCCCACCGCTCCTCCGATCGCAAAGATCACCACTTAGCCACCTGTCACTTCAAGATATGCCACGATCACCGTCGCCTCTTCCTGTAGCATCTCATCTTCCTTCTCTCAGACCGTCGTACCCATTATCAATTTCTGATCCTCCATCAACGCCAGATCCGCCTCCTCTTCGTCCTCCTTCTTCACCAGCGCCACTTACACCTTCTCCAACTCCAATACAATCAAATCTCACTTCTTAACCATCTCCACCATCACCACCGCCAATTTTACGACCTTCAATTAGTTCAGGTATGATTAATTTTGGTTGATTTTTAATTTATACTGATTTTGTTCGATTGGTATTTAATCTCTCAATGAAAATCTTAATTTGATCAGATCCAATTTGTTTTTGAAAAATTTAGCGATTTTTCTTTTTAATTCTCAGAGATTGTTATCCCATCGATTGGATGGAATTTTTCTCCTAACAAATGATTTCAGCCTCCTAGGTTAATTTGATTTTTTTTTTCTTCTTCATTTTACTGATTTTTTTTTTGTATGAAAACAGAAAAAAAAGAAGATAAAAGCTTCAGATTTTTTATTGGGGTTGATTGGTTCGAATAGATGCCTCTCGGTGACTCAACTACCAGGTGATAAATCTGGCTCAAGATTTTCTAGTGTGGAGACAGAATTTGATTATGAATCATGATGATTTTACCTTTGGTTAGTATTTGAAAAGTCTCTTGTAGTGTTATATTTGCTGTGAAAATATGAGTTTGGTTTATACATTTGGTGGATAATTAACCTAAACGTGTAGTGTTTTGATTCCTAATGTATAATGGATTGTTTAAGGCCTGAATAAGGCATACACTGAATGAGATTGAGCCATGGTCTGTACGAATAGAGTGACCTCGTGGACATAGTGTATGCAAAGAGAAGTGATGTTGCTTAACCAATGTTGTTTTACTCAAGACAGACTTGTGGACATTGGCTTTGAAATGGTTTCTTACTCATGCTTGTGTAAAAATGCAGAGAAGAGCCTTCATCATATTCTCTGGGTTCTGTGGCTCAGCAATGTTGGAATTGGCTTGCTGACATTTTCAAGACAAAACTGGTGAGTGATTTCAAGGCTTGCTACAAGGTTATGAAGGGCAGGAGCATGATCACGAAGGAGTTATGGATAATGGTAATTCTCACAACTAGAGCTGAGTTATGGAAGACGAGAAATGCATCATTTTTTAGGGTGAAAGAGTGAATATTTATACTTTAAAAACAAGGATTCACCTGATGATATCAAGTTACTCCATCAGGTTGAAGAGTTACATGAATAATTGTTGTGATGATCTAGTCTTGCTAGGCTTTTTTAAGGTTAAGCATAAAATGGTGAGATCGAGTATTCCGGTGAAGTGCTGTTGGTATCTACCAGAGGAGAATGCTTTAATGTTATGTTGTGACCGAGCATCTATGCTTAATCCGGGCTTGTGCAAGTGCTTTGGTTGTGTTTTACGTGATAACCGAGTGGCGGAGCGCATGTCTTGGAGCTCGCAATTGGGCTTGGTGTTGATGCAAACTATGCAGCTGAAATTTATTGAAGCCATAATAGCAGGACTGGGTACCAGTACCAGTGGCATTACAAGAGAGCTAAATCGGGTACTCTCTTTGTGAAGTACACCAGAAAGTTGTTTAAGTTTGTTTGTTCTCATATTTGGTATAGCTGGATAGTCATCAACTACTTATCTATCAAATTTATGTTGGTTCTGTGCTTGAGGTGCTGAGAGATGTTGTTGGAATTACAAGAGAAGCTGCAATGTGTTGCAGAATTGTTTGAGCTGAGCTACAATACGTAGAAAAATTATGAAACCTAATTAGGTTTCATCTAGTTTTGGTGAAACCAATTTTGGTTTCATCATTTTTTTCTATTTGGTTTTCATCATTTTGTTCTTATTTTGCCTAGTTTTTTTTTGGTTTGGTTTCATCATTGAAGCTGTGTCGGTGAAATGGCAATATGTGGAAAAATGATGAAACCAATTTTGGTTTCATCTATTTTTTGGTGAAACCAATTTTGGTTCCATCATTTTTCAGTTTGGTTACATCATTTTTCACGAGAAATTATTTGCACGAGAAATTTTGGTTCCATCATTTTTTCAGTTTGGTTTCATCATTTTTTCTCATTTTCAGTTTGGTTGCATCATTTTTTCTCATTTTGTTGAACATTGATCAATCAAATTAATTGTTTGTGGTGGCGGCGGCTGGTTGGTGGTGGTGGTCGGTGACAATGATGGTGTTTCTCGGTGACGGTGGTGGTCGTTGGCTGCGGTGGTTGGTGACGGCGGCGGTTGGCAGTGGTGGTGGTGGCAGTAGTGGTTGGTGACGGCGGCGGTTGGCAGTGGTGGTGGTGGCGGTTGGTGATGGCGGAGGTTGGCAGTGGTGGTGGTGGTCGGCGGCCGGCGGCGGTGGTCGACTGCAGTGGTAGTGGTGGTGATCGGCGACGGCCGTGGTGGTGGGCGGCGGCGGTGGTGCAGTGTCGGCGGTGGTGGTGGTGCAGTGGTGGCGGTGGTGCAGTGGCGGTGCAGTGGTGGCGGTGGAGGTGTGGCAGTGCGGTGGCGGTGGTGGTGCGGTGGCGGTGGTGCAGTGGCGGTGGCGGCGGCGGTGCAGTGGCGATGGTGCTGCTGTGCTGTGTTGCTGTTGGTGGTGTGAATATAATAAAAATTAAAGGTGGGTGCAGTGGCGGCGCGGTGGTGGTGGTGGCGCGATGGTGGTGGTGTGGCGGCGATGGTGGTGCAGTGCATTGGCGGCGGTGGTGCGGTGGCGGCGGCGGTGGTGGTGCGGTGGTAGTGGTGGGCGGCGGTTGTGGTGCGGTGGTGGCGGCGCGGTGGTGCGGTGGCGGCGGTGGTGGTGGTGCGGTGGTGGTGGCGGCGGTGGTGGTGTGGTGGCGGCGGTGGTGGTGCAGTGCATTGGCGGCGGTGGTGCAGTGGCGGCGGCGGTGGTGGTGCGGTGGTGGCGGTGGTTCGGTGGCGGCGGTGGTGGTGGGGTGGTGGTGGTGGTGCGGTGCAGTGGTGGCGGTGGTGGTGGGGTTGATTTTTTTTTATTGGGGTGATTTAAAATTAAATGTGGGGTTGTTTTTATTTTTGTTGGGGTGGTTTAAACTAGAAGGCTAATATGGACAGTTTATGTTAAATGGGGTTTTTATGAACAATTTGTTTTGTTGGGGTTTTTGTATATGGATAGTGACACCTTTGGGGTTATAACCCGCGCGCCGTTCTCAATAAGGAAGTCCACAATGTTGAGTGGGTACGGTTCACAATATATCTATCAGTACAACTTACTAGGGTAGCTAAAGAAAGAATAAAGAATCTCATAGACAGATTTATGGCGAGACCGTAATTGGTTGTTTAGCTTTTGAAAACCGTTCAAATTTTGGAAATGGCAACGTGTTATCGAAACACGTTATGAAAGTCTTACACTTTCTGCAAAATTTCGGCAAATGAAGGGAAGGATATCATCTTCATTTTGGACGTACATACGAGGTGAAACACACTTCTTGTTAACTAGATAGGTTATTTTACGGTTTGTAATAGGGAAAATACATGAAAATAAAAATAAATTTGAGGAAGATATTTTTCCACTCGTGGTCAAACTGCATTGACTTGGTCAAATGGTTAGAGGGGCAATTTTTTTTGGTGTGTGCTTTGGGCATCTTCGATGTCTGGGCCGGCCCTGACCGTGGACAAAGCCAAAGTTTTGGGATATTTGATTTTCTTCTTTTCGTATTCTTTATTTTTGTAATGGAAAGCTAGCCACTCTATTGGGGCTAAGGAGGAAGCCAATAAATCGTGTAAGAAATTCTAGTATTCTTTGAATAAATATTCTTTTGGAGCTTAAATATTTTAATTAATCTCTCTTCATATTTAGCTTCATAATAATTGTTTTGGGTAGTTTAACTATCGATCTTTTATAAGCGAAGGAGATTATACCGTTTTGGTTTACAACATAAGTTGTTATTTATTTTAACCGTAATATATTCCGAGACATGAGATTGGGTTCGATACTGTCTCGAGTTATATCAAGAATATTTTTAAGGATAATGATTATTTTACACAATTGATTTGGTAGAATCTCAAACCCTGGTCTTTTCTCCCATTGATCATCTTAGCAATTTTTTCTTTAGTATTTTTCTTATTTAATCTTAAAACCAAATCTTTAGAAAATAGTCCGAGCAACGAATCTTATTCTTAGTTTGCTTATATAGGAAGATGGACCGGACAAACTCTTCTCCCCAGTTTGGAACCAGTGTGAGGATACAATTGCAGCTATTTGCCGGCCATCCATCTGACAAGATAATGAAGGTGAACATCAATGCTATCACCAACATATCGAAGTATAGATGTCAGTGTCATACGCTTACGGATCATCACTATAATTCCTTAATATGCCATCTTGTAGATGGGGCAAAACGATTCGCTGGTTTTTACAGAATTGAGGAGATGATCGCGCGGAGGAGACTCCTTGAACCGAGCGAAATGCTTAACCTCACACAGATGCACTGCAAGAAGGGAGTGCTTTGAATTCGAGAGATCAATCAGAGTACAATCGGCTTAAAACCAAGACAATGGCCGTTCCGAGTAAATTCGGTCACAAGAGAGGATGGGTCGGTCTCAGAGGAGGAAGCCGAGAAATGTGTGAGATCAATGATGATCGAAGATTGTTGGTGTGTTGTGTATTCTGAAAATAAGATAAGTTCTGAATGATTGATTGAATTTGCTCTGTTGAGAGTTGGATTGTTAATCTCGTGTTGTCTGTTTGATGGGAGATTATCCTTGTTTCAATCATGATTCAGAGACTTATTTATATTGTTGGAATTGAAAACACCATGATCTCATGAAGTGTGACAGTTGATGGAATCAAAGAATGGGGAAGTGGAAATCGTGTTAAAACCAGTTACTCAACGTCTGCGGAGACTTGGTTGACTTTCCATCCACTACTTTGTTAAATCCTTC